>CM031569.1:0-109801 GCA_018467065.1 Ephestia elutella
CTGTAAATTATCTTAAGGATGTTTCTGTGTTTATTGATAAAAATTGTACTAGTTTAAGTCAAATTGCTGCCCAAAGGGGAATAACCTGGAAGTTTAGTCCCCCAAGTTGCCCCCATTGGGGAGGGATTTTTGAAGCGGCTGTGAAATCCGCAAAGACCCACCTCCGCCGCATTATCGGAGAAACGGCTCTAACTTTTGAAGAGCTGGCCACAGTGTTTTGTAAAGTTGAGGCGGTCCTCAACTCTCGTCCTCTCTGTCCGCTATCTCCAGATCCAAATGACTTGGAAGCTCTCACCCCTGGTCATTTTTTGGTGGGAGGGCCGTTGAATGCCCTGCCCGAATACCCGTGGAAGGATGAACGCGTATATCGGTTGTCGCGTTTTCAAATGTTGCAGCAAATGAGCCAGGACTTTTGGCGTCGCTGGTCGCTTGAATATTTGCATTTGCTGCAGCAAAGAGTGAAGTGGACAGACAGGACTGAGCCTCCCAGGGAGGGTGATTTAGTATTGTTAAAAGAGGCAAATTTGCCCTCATTGCTTTGGCGACGAGCTCGCATATTACGTTTGATTCTTGGCGGAGATGGCACTCCGCGTGTGGCTGAGGTGTTGGTCGACGGTTCGATTTTAAGGAGAGGTGTGACCTCTCTCGCCCGCCTTCCCGTAGAGTAAGCTAGCGGTCTGCTTCTCAGACCGGGACGGGGGGATGTTTGTAATATATTGGGTAAAACTAAACGCGGGCGTTTCGCATTGCTGCCGCTAGGCGGCCGCGGGGTTCTCACATTGCTAGCGTGGATGGCTCGCGGACGGTCGCCATTGCATTGTCCAGGGCGATATCGGTTTGATTTTAATACGCGGAGCGGTCTCGCGTCTTTTGCTTGTTGTTTAGTTTGAGTGATAATTGTGAATTTCCTGTTTGTCAAATAACTATTGAATTTGTGTTTGTGAAAAACTCTGTTATTGTGACTTTTTCTTGTGAGAGGTGAAACGTGGCTGGCTGTTCACATCTGGCTGTTCCCGAGGGAAACTACGGGAAGAAATCTATTTAGTTGTTATGGGGAATTGAGATCTCAAGGGTTAGGTAGGGTGATTAGGAATTCCCCCTTCCCGAAGACACTCAAGTTTGGATCCGAAGAGAAAGAAGATTTAATTTGGTAAGTGTTCAATTGTATTTAATTTATAGGTTAGGTTATCATATAGGGCCCTGTAGCTCCCTTCATAAGCTACGGTGGTAGCAGACTGCGTATAGCTTAAGTTAGATTCTAGTCGGACAAGCGTGGTGTCGCGTGGAGATTTTTTCCCGGTAAAGTTCCGGTACAGAATTCTTCCCGCCGCTTCGTTTGTCCGGATTCTCTCTGCCACATTTTCTGGCAGCAGAGCGTAGTTGCTCTGCACAATACATATACATGTTATGTATGTGTGTATGTGTTGTAGTACTAGCTGCGCGCCGGGGCTGCACCTCGTGGGGATTTTGGAATAAAAAGTACACTATGTCCTTTTCAGTACTCCTATAAGTATGCGAAATAGGAAGATTGGTTCAGTAGATAAAGCGTGAAGAGGTAACAGACAAATACACAAACGCCATTTCGCATTTATAATATTAGTTGCGATTGGGACCGGATATGTCATCAATATGTCTATGTAAAAATCATTTATAACATACTAGCTTTTGCCCGCGGCTTCGCCCGCGTGAATTTCCCACGGGAACAGTGCTTTTTCCCGGGATAAAAAGTAGCCTATGTGCTATTCCAGGTCATTATCTACCTCTGTACCAAATTTCATCGAAATCCGTCCAGTAGATTTTGCGTGATTGAGTAACAAACATCCTCACAAACTCACAAACTCACAAATTCACAAACTCACAAACTCACATCCAAACTTTCGCATTTATAATATTAGTATGGAAGTATGGATTTGCTCGTAAAGTGTCACTTATTTCACCATGTTCAATATTGTATTGTATCTCATTACGCACTTGTGCGTTATTGTAAAGTAAAACGCACGCTCCGTCTAAAAACGAACGATACTTTTTTAAATCTTAGCAAAGAGTTTTATGTCAGAAAAGTGGTCAACATTTTATGAATAAAATTAACTTTAGGAGATAAAATAAATAAAAATTTAATTCTCTAAATTAATTTTGACAATAAATTACAACCATTTATCTGTAACAAAACACAAAAATATTAATTTACTTTATTAGTAATACTGGCTGTTTTTTGTGCATTTGCCTTAAAAAAAGCGCTGATGCGCGCGCATCGCTAATTTGTGAACAAGTAAAATTATACCGCGCGCTTTTTCTTTGGTATTGTCGTTTTCCGAGTTTTATTTAAATATTTCCTCGCAAATATGTTATAAAACGTCGTATGACATACGTGCGCTTTGAAAATTACAGCCTCTGCCTTTCTTGTAGCCCTCGCCTACGGCTCGGGCTAGCAATATCGCCTCGGCTGTAATTTTCAACTTACCGCACTTATATCACAATGTACTATTATTTTTCCCCCAAAATAGAAAACTGTAACTGTAACACTAGGATCGTATCGCATGAAATTAATGAAACGAATGAGTTTCCTATGCTGTTCTGTACAAATATCTGTATATCAATTACCATTCGAGTTATCTATTTGTTTTTCCGTCCAGATGTTGGCAATGAGTGGCAATTAGCAACGCATTGAGATCAAAGATGCTTCGTAATTACGGGCGGAGTAGGCGCGGCCGAATCGAGTTAGATTTGGTAAGATGTCCTTCGCTTTGATGCAGGATTTTCGGTAAGTCTGTCTACATCAAATCGTCATAACGTCGATATAATTAAACTAGCTGTTACCCGCGGCTTCGCCCGCGTGAGTTTCGCTTACATGAAAAATCTTTTTGTGGTCCAAACTGTAGTAACCTAAACTCCAGTAGTCAAAATTTTGCCATTTGGTTATCCCGTGTCCCGCGGGAATATATGTTGATGAACGGGAACAGATGTTCCAGCTCTTCAATATTTATACGTCAGTAGAAAATGCTCATCAGGTTGAACGACTTTTGCGAAGGCGCCATTTCCATATATGTAATAGTGTAGCTGGTCTCTTGGAGTACTTCATCAGATGACCCTGATCTTCGATTTTTATACGTCAACAGAAAATGCTCGTCAGATTGATAAACTTTTGCAAAGATACCATTCATTTGAGGCCTGTGGTGTGGCCCTAGAATAGCACCAACCCATCTCTTCCCGTGGGTGTCGTAAGAGGCGACTAAGGGTCTTAAAACACCGGAGGATGGGCAGCAGCATCCTTCCGCGTACTATGCCATCACACTGCGATCGCCAACCCGCCTGCCAAGCGTGGCGATTACGGCAAAACCCCCCATGGATTAAATCCTTGGGGGAGGCCTTTGTCCAGCAGTGGACGTCTTTAGGCTGAGAGAGAGATTCTTTTTAGGTGTCCCTCTATCCATTTCAGTCAAAAATACTAAATGTACAGACAAAATATTTTTACTGTTATATTATATGTATAGATGTGGCAATTTGAGTTTTCGCTAATTATTTTGATTGAATTGACGTTAAAATATTTTTCCCACTAATTTCATCATCCGGAACAAATGAACGAGCGGCGGCGCGAGAGTCTAAATGAATACAGCATGCAAAGGAAGCCGGTAACGCAAAAAGAGCGATGTAATATAAAAACAAGCTGCGCCCTGAAACTCACGCGAACGAAGCTGCGGGTAACAGCGAGTTCTATATTATTATTTTTCAAGTCGATACTAACTAGATCGAACATGAAAAGCACAGAACTGCGCGCGGACCTCGTTTTCGAATTTTCTCATTGTAGTGTTATTGTTGTTGTTGTTCAATAACCGACTACTGGATCACGGATGCAATCTGAAATATATAATCAATCTTTTTTTAACTTTTTTTTAAATGAATGATGAATCTTTTGTCGTAATGTTATCTTTTGATACTTTAAATTTTGAGGTTAGTTTTGAAACATATCCTTGAACACCACAAAATCATTGTTTAACACCTATGACAAATATCATCTATGACGGCAAACGGCAAAACTACTATTCGATATAACATTATGGATGTCCCACCCAATCCAGATGAATTCCCGATAATCCCGCAAATCGATACTACAATCGTACCTAATAGGTGGGGTGTCAGTATTCGGCGCACGAGGTGATAACCAGCCGGCCGCGCTATGTCACAAATGTACGAGCTAATGCGGACATCAATCAGACAGGGCAGGACAGCAGGGCCGGACAGCGGGGCGCGGGGCCCGACACATTTCAAGGTCAAATTAGATAGTGTACCTACTAAGTTGGATATACACTTTTATAATCGACACTTCTTTTGTCGTCAAAACTTTTATGATATATATTATCATAAAAGTTTATTTCACACACATACATACAAAATATTAATAACTTTATTGATAAATAAAAACAATTTGCAATTTTTTTTCGTAATTTTCTGCATAAGTTCCGAATCGAAAATGAAATTTCTGAATCCAGCTCAATAACATAGCGAATATTATGTAATAACAAGGTGAATATATGTAATAAAAATATCTACCTTCGAAATAATAAACTCCTCTTCAAACTCACATTTGTTGTCAAATTAATATAACATCAAAAAACCTGCAAAAAGATTTCTGTCGAATGAAAATATCGCAATAAAACCAGCCCATGCATAAGGTAATCGTAGTTTTGCGTGTGAAATGAAAAACGATATAATAAATCTGTATTCAAACTGCGAAGAAATCTTCGTGTTTCGTTATATTGTAATGAGCCTGTCTGATGAATACGCCTGCAAGCAGTCGCAAATGAGGCTGGCAAGGTGTCGTGTCGGGGCTGTTTATTTTAGTTAGCGTTTGATGGAGTTAGCGCACGAGTGGCGCGGTCACCGCGATTAGCGCCGCGTTTACGACTCTTATTTATGTTGCTCAGTGTGGGGTCGTTACACGCGGAGTGTGCAGAGGATAAGCTCGCATTACTATGTAGTTGCATAGTAGTTTGCATTTGAATCTGCGATCTAATATGCATCAAAATCTAAGTTCAAGTTGACAAAAAGTTTATCGACTAGACAACAATAACAACAGCTGATAATCTAAACCAATTTCTATCAAATGATACAAAAGAGAAAACTCTTGATTTAATAAAGTTTCTAAAAACTAAATAAATTTTGTTAAGAAAAAAGATACAAATAGAACACCAAAAATCCAGTAAAACAAAACATGTGTAAAATGTATACTAAGTACGAAATCAAACCGACTACTAGAGTGTACAAACTTCTGTAACTTTAACGCTTACGCGCTGCTCTTTTTTTGAGGAAGGAGCGGGGTTTTGTTTCTATTTGTAAGTATTTTGTGGTGGCGTGTGGCGGCGTGTGGCGGCGATATCCGCGGAACGGCGTCGCAGCACGACATGGCGTCGCTATCGCGAGCTCAACCTCCGACATCAACTATGAAGGTTGGAAACAATTGATTCCTGCACAATAATATGAACGAATTGACGACTGTGGCTTAAATACAGTTGTGGACTGAAGAAAGTATAATGGAGGCAGAGCACCCACCACGAAAAGCAAATTCCCTCATTTTGACTACGAGCCAAAATAAGCATATACATACATAGAGAACTTCATTCCAGATTGTCTATAGATTCATATTATCTTCTTATCAATATTCAAAGATGTTTTATTTTATTATTGCAATATTGACTCATATTCGACTGCAATCTAAGCCAATCAAAAATAAATAAAATGTTACGTTAGAGTGAAATTCTCGTTTTTGGATGTCAAATAGGAATAAAAAATAAAACTTGACTACACTGCCATCCGGAAATTCCGCGAACAATAACCGCAGACCCAATTCTCTATGATTGACCGCTCAATAGAAATATTTCATACACGCTCTGCAATTTTTGTAATGCCCAATTTTTGTAGCGGCGATCCATGTCTTACTCGTGTTAGTTTTTATAAAAAATCCAATAAATATAGAATAGTGGTTTATTATATATCAATTTTTGATATAATATTGCAAGTTTAAGTAGTAAAAAACAATTTACGCTATACCTACGTTGGAGAATAAATTTTTGTTCATGCTCATGTAACGTGCGAGTAAAAAAGGAACATTTTAAAAGTTCATATACCTAGAAGAGATATTAGATATAATACATTTTATCATATTATCGACCAAAATATTTCTATTTTCACAAAATGACCGCCACTACTAAACAAATAGAATATTCAATTCAGGGCGGTTAATTAGGATACCGGTCGCTGTCAAAACGTTGGGATTTGGATCTCCATTTATCCCGTATTTTACGCTTCGGATTGTCCTTCCATGTGTATACGGAATTATAGAGATAAGCCTACTCCTTCAATTTCCATTCCAACGTCTCGTATTAAATTAAAAATTTGTGAAAACTTCGTACAGTACTTACAGTTTTTCGTAACCATGTATAATTGCTAAAAATTCATGTATTACTTAATTTATTTATTATTCTATTTTATCTCAACGGAAAACTTACAGCTTGTAATTTCAACATAACATTAACAATAAATAAGGAAAAAGCCATTCATAAGTACAAATAGATACAAATAGACACAAACCAGTTAATATTCCTATATATGGCAGAGTATGTTGCACCCAGTATACCACCACTGTATCACTATATTCTAAGGTATAAATGATTATCAGATGTCTGTTTGTTTGTTCCAGATCTCGGCGGCTCGGCGCACGATGTGCGCGTGTCCGTGGCGGCTGCATGCCTTCACCGCCGTGCTCGTGCTCGCCGCTCATCTCATCAAAGGTACTTACAGCATACACATTCAAAACTAAATCAGTTACTTTCGTCATAGTAACCGCTTTTTAATTAACTCCACATCACATCAGGTTATGAAAATGTCATATGTATATGTTTGTTTAAAGACCAAGTACAAGCAATTTTATTTGAACATTCTCCGCTAGATTGTAGCTCAAAACGCAAAAATATTGTAGTGACCTATTGTTAGTGTCTGAAAAGCTTCCAATTTCGTCAGCATCATCAGTCTCATCAACGTCGTCTACTAATTTATCTAATTGACTACGACCTCTTAAAATGATGCCGGCTAAGATACATACTTTTACTAGCCATTGTGTATGAGGGGGGTTACGACTGGCTAAGTTCTTATACTATATATCTACATGTAGTAACTTGCTCTTCTATATACATGACAATAATATTCAGGCTAGAAATTTAACTACCTTAGCAATGTAGTTATTCAGAAAACTACCGTCTTTATGCCCTATTCCGTCATTACGACCATCACATTTATCTCGTCGTCAACCCGACTCGACTATTCCCAAGACATCAAGCATGGTTGCATTATTTATAAGACAATATTTTGTTGTAATTTATGTTCTTACACACAATGACGTACTCTCACAGTGCTCTAAAGGTAAGATACAATAACAAACCTTCATACCGTACAAAATATTACATCTATACTAAGATATTTATGTGACTTGCCCCAGTGATCCGAAAACAAGGAAGGGAAAGGCGCAGAAAATGTTTTACGGTCCTTTTCCCCGAAAGTTCGTCAGCAGAAAACTCCATTACGTATCAAAAATACACTAACTCACGTCCCGGCGCAGTTTGTTCGTGTCACAGTGACCTGGTCCCGGCGACAGGGTTATCAGATAGGAACTTAGAAAGTCTGTTGGAAATTTTGAACACTGTAACATTTCCAACTCGTAGACATCAAAGACACTTTACTTTTGTATGGAGCGGTTAGTAATTTCTTTACTGTATATTTCGAATTAGCTGGTCTGTGGGGTGACGCTTCTTGAAGTTTGGGGATTCAAGTACTTTATTAAGCCAGTTTAGCTTATTGGTATAAGAAGCTACAATACTTATCTTTGCTAGCCTCAAGCTTCATTCATCGATAAGCAAGCTGTATGATCTGTTATTTTTCATATTGAAACCACAATTTTCTCATCCCTTACCAAGAATTATTTGGGAAATTTCGAATCTATGGCAACCCTCGCTCTACATAAACAGTATCACAGCACAAAATGTCTAACGTTTGATATATACTTTCACCTTTTCTATATGTAAATCATTCTATAATCTAATATCCATATCTAGATAGATATAATTTATTTTTACATACCTATGATTCGACTTCATGTTGAAACGAGAAAAGTCAAATAATAGATAAGTAAAACTAAATTAAAATAGACTACATTGTTAAATTAAAAAAGTACAGCTATCAAAAGCTTGTGAATAAAAAAATAAATACTTCGTTTCTATCTGTTAGTTTTTTATTCGCAAACACGTAGTGTGACAGCGCGTTTAATGCCAAAACGGTTTGTTTTGTACGTGTATTGTGCGAACTAGCCGCTGGCCAGGGCCGCACTGGGCGGGCCCAGGGCCCTGGCCGTTGTTGTTTTAAGCGAGTAATTTATCGGCGGGTTTAAAGCCGCTATTTTGAGAAACGTTTCGTCATAAGGTACTGGTATAAGTAAGTATAAGTAACTAAATTAGAATTCTTACATTTAAATGTTGTAAAATATAAGAACACTTGACATTGTTTATGTATCTATTTATTCTAGATAAATTTATTTTGTACAGATGAGATTATATTTTTCCCGCTCACTAGTTACTACTACTAGGTAGTACAGTACTGTTCACAGTTATTTATTTATAAACAATAGATATTGTGTGTGAAATTACATTAAATTAAATAATACATAATTAACAATTTGATATAAAATTTAAGAATATAATAGAAGAAATTAAATAGTATTCAAATTAAATTGCCTAATTATTGCTATCAAAAAATTCGTCCACACTATAGTAATATTTTTAAGAAAGAAAATTTTTAATGTGGCTTCAAAAACCTTTACACTTGGCATACATTTAAAATCCAAATAAAAGGTCAATTTTTATACGAGTATAATCTTACTGCCTGATATTTAGCGGAATACCTCACAACACGTCAATAAATACTAGGCATAATATTTTGTTTCAGATCTTTCCGTCTAGTACTGTCATCAATTGTCAAATTCAAATGACAGTATTGTACTATCTGACAGACCTCACTTGCTAGTGAACGAAGAAATGATAACCCCATATAGAAAAATGTGTTTTCATTCAACAAAAGCAACAATCCTAAAAAAACACAAATTTACTTTGCATGGCATCACCTTGACAGTAACTTTAACTAAACCGGAAATCCAGTTAAGTACCGGTTAGGCAAAATATGAGTTGCACTAGATGACAAATAGATTAAAATCTACACATGTCAATAGCTTCAATTTTGGTGTCATCAAAAATTCTAAAAAAAATAAATAAATAAAATTATCCGGAGTGTATTCGGTCGTTTGCTATTTGCTGCTGTTGTGGTTTGTCACAATTATAATATAATATAAATGTACGTAGCTTATCGTACTAATTCTAACGATCGAATGTGCAATAGGAATCAAACTAATCAAATAAGGTAAGTCAACGGCAGAGCAAGCAGCCTGCCCGATTACAGACCACGCACTGCGGTGACGGCTTGCTCAGTGGATGAGCAACTATAGATTGTATAATAGTTACAGGTTAACAGTCGCAAATTACAGCTCAGTGGCGGCACAGCGCTTTAGCAATTCATTGCTATGACTAGCGTGCGATGTCACACCACTATTAAGTACTTACTAAAAGTTTAAATGAATCCAAGTGAATTAAGTCTCCCGTCTGAGTTCATTCGGGTCATTCACGAAAATACTGCTTGAATTTACTTACTTTATTTGATCTAAAGAAGGATTATGTTGAAAGGCTACAATTTATTGAACTTTATGTACACAGTAAGTTTGAGAGATCGGATAAGAACGCGATAAGAAAAGGTGTGGAGTAAAAAAGGAATTTCATTTGAATATGTAAAGAGGATAATGGAAAGATGCTGACGAAAGGTATTGATCTCCTAAAGCCTAAATAGGTTTACTATCTAAATTGAAAAATCAACAACTATTTTGCGTTTCTTTCAATGTTTTAAAGCATTTATTATTCACTAGATTTTGCCCGCGAATACGTCCACGTGGAATTTACAATTGTTAATATTATCAGGATCTAAGCTGCATATCAAGATGAAATCCGTCAGATTTTAAGTTAGACCTTCAACAATACCACTACGAAAATCGTATTATTCAGGTGTTTTGCGTGTTTTTTTAGATACAACTGCAACAGGTCTATAATATAATTAGATGTATATTCAGCTATCGCCTTCAAACGTAGCGGAAAACTTATAGCACGACAGCTTAGTTAAATTGCACCGAAATTGATTTTTTTTAAAGGTTAGTGTTAAAGTTTGCCTTTACCTTTACTTTTGCCATACTATTTGACTATTGGTGCAAGTGTATTTTGCCTAACCGGTGCAGTTATGGTTCGGTTAAGGTTACCGTTACTGTCAAAAAGTTAGATGATACAACCCAGCCAAGTTACACAAATGAGTTCGAGCACTACAATCGAGCAGCGCGTCAATTTTTAATGTGTCGAGTGCCGACTCTCGGCAGGTGATGGCGCTGCAATCGGCGCAATTAGCGCGATTAAATACGGAAAGAGGGGATACTTGCTTGGCACATCGTAGGCTCTGTTTGTCAACTGGCTGTAAAAACATAATGGAAGCAACGTGTTTGTGATTTTCGTATCCAATTTTAAATTTTCAATCTAAGATTCGAGTTTGGGCTCATAGAATTCGTATTGAAAATATATTTTTTAAAAATACGTACCTATTTATAGCAAATACAATATTATATTTTCAGTATCTGTGGCCGCCTTTGGTAGCAACGACTCTTTAGATTGGTTATCACGCTCAGGTGCAGGCAAAGAGAATGGATCTTGCAATTCAAGTAAACTATTTTGTTTCTTGATGATATTAATTTACTTTATAATATAAATAAATACAAAACTGCCAGGAACGGGCTACAACGAAACTTGTAGACTTAAATAATTAATTAGTGGAATTTCGAACAGTATCCTTCCCGTTTGATGTATGGCACACCCGTCATGAAGGAATGTTGAGGCGATTGCGAAGACTCAAGATAGTGTTGGGAGCAAACACATATCGATGTCATCCATCACGATGACACCACTGCCCGGTCTACAGACACTCGACACTCGATCGCCATCTCTGGCATCAGGGATGAACTTCTTTGTGATGGAAATGAAACTTTTATAAAGAACCTATAGAAAAAGTACAAACTTATCTTTAATCTCGTAAAAATCTTATTCAGTATCTTTAGTAAGTCCTAAAATTCAAATCATTATAGACTGCAATAGTTTTACTAAGTAATGAGTATCAAGCCCAATTTCGTTATGGATATTTCAGTAAAATTGCAGCAAAATCGTGAAGTTTATGCTCGAATGAATTTAATTTTATATGCTAGTGTTTGTTATACGTCAACCCTAGATTCCAAGATCAGGGGCCGGTCTTAAACCACAAATGGACGTGAATGGAGCGCAATCGCGCTCATCAATCTGCGAGCAGCGGAAGCGAGGTAACACGCGGCGGGCACGCGAGCGGCGCCGAGGTACCGCGAGATTGTTCGCAACAGGGAGGTTACGTTGCAATTGCAACGTCAGGTCAGTCCCATGCAGATACATGCACTTGACAACTTCAAGTTAGCCCGAAATTGAAGGTTACCTGGATAGGTAGGTTAACACGGAAAGCCACAAAGCTACATACTAGTTAAAAGCAAGGCTCTAGGGTGTCACTTCAAAATTCACTAAAGCCATAACTCACTGGTAACTGATGTGAGCTGGATTAGCACGTTGATAATACCAATATTGCCGTGTAGCTTTAGAAGCTAAAACCCTTTTAGTTACTTGTTATTGAGATAACTTTTCTCTGAAATTCAACATTTTTACCTTAAATGGAAAAACGGCTAAAAATAACATTCTCGACAGGCTCTAACAGGCTCACCTTACTTTATTATTTTTTCAATTTAAATATAATTACTCAATAATTTTACTCCCATTTTATAGCACAGTTAATTTGCCATGTTATAAAGTCTCTTTATCGCACAAAATTGTCAGCAGAGTCGCATGCAGTTGCCACTTGCTATCGCCGGTGACATGAAAACGTAACTTTTACACCAGGACCGCCGTTTGCATTGCAAAGCCGAATCTGAATATGCAAATAAGTGGCCGACTGCAGGTTGCGGGCGTCAGAAAACGCTGTCAAAGCAACTCAAATAAACCACTTTAGCAGATCACAAATATAGCAAAATGCACTCGCTTTGACACACTTGCACGTAATTCTGTGTTTAATAATTTATTCCTTGAATCGTATATGACATACATTCCTTTTTAAGGTACGATCTGTCAAATATTTAACAGCTGGGCCATTGACTAAACATATTTACAGTTCATTAACAAACTGATGAAATTTTGTTTTCTTGCTTTATGATAGAAAAAGAAATGTTTTCTTTCCTTTTTTCCATTTCTTATTAATTTATTTATTTCTTTAAAATTAGGAATCCACTGCACTGACAGTAGCCCAAGGCGTGCATAAAGTAAAGTACTTAGTCATAAAGGTATACGCAAAGCAGTTGTATTGTACGTAAGAGTAGGCCTTACGGATGATAATCCAACTTATCTTAATCACACCAAGTTGGAAGTCGTCGATGATTTAGTAACGTTGGCACCTTTCATTCCACTCGAAAAGTAATGGTTAGTTAGCTACTTTGGAGTCCCCACCTCTGAAGCTTCCATATTATTACTGAATTTCTTTTCTCCACCGTACCACGGGTCAGTCTTCATATATTCAGCGGAAGTTAACAGCAAATAAACAAGCCTTCTTTATGGCGGGTCATTATGGACAAGCGATACGTTGCTAATGCCTGGGCGGACTAATGCTATGTAAATTGTTAGAAAAATAGCCGCCGTCCGCTGAGTTACGGCGCATTAGCATGTTAGCGGGATACTGCGGTCTCGCACGATACACTTATTTGCGTGCTTTAATTAAATCGCAGCTCACTCTATTGTTGGAATGTCGAATCTGTAGAAATAAGTATGGGCAAATTTAGCTTACATTAGAACTTATTGCTCAAGGTTATTGTCAATATTGTCTTGGATTACTTGATTATTTGCTTTGTTGTTTGATTGCATTTTGTTATTGCTAAAGGGAAGGTACGATACGACCTATTTTATTATAGTATAGATTCCTTCGAACACTAAACATTCGTAAGTATGTCATCGAAAAAGGAAAGCTTTTTGTGCAACTTATTTCTGTTACGTAATTTACTAGATTTAAAAAGGTCTCTAAACTCATTAATTCAGGTTTAAAATAAACAAATTCGATAACCTTCCCCTTTCCGAAAGGCTTATTTTTACTCAAGACGTGCGGTGAAGTAGTGGCCGGAGTGGCGCGGGCGGTGGATCCCCGTCTTTGTTCTCGCTCTCGCATTGTTTCTAATTAATCACGGCGCGAGTCGCCCGCGGCTCCCCCCCCCCCGCAACCCCGCTGCTCTCCGCTCGAGAGCCCACATCCGACCTAATGTTTTTTCAAGCTATACCAACTTATATAGCGCTGGTGGCTAGGGTGTGCCGAAGTAAGCTTTTCACTAATAAGTTGTAAATTTCTTGCTATTGCGGTTAGTATGAGCTCGGAAATACCTTGAGTATCGATAATTCAGAAAAACATGTCAAATATCATTAATACGGTCGATAAATCTATAGCATTTTAGCTATTTCTTGTCGATAATTTTACTACCCTATCAAGAGTTTGTAGCAGCCAAGACATCCGACGCATTTTGGCATTCGTATAAAAACTCCATTTCATTCAAGCCGACTGACCCAGCCGTGGTAATCCGTTTGTATTGCAGCCCTACAATCCCTACATAGCATCACGAGCCTTAAGCCGCGGCCAGACGAAGCCCGTTTCTGGATTCTTTTCCTTTGATTTTTCCGGATAAACCCTCGTTACAATTGCACATTCACCGACTTTTGCTAACTCCACATATGGCAATCGGTTCTTTCTCTTGGCTTTGTGAATTCGTAATTACTTTGTTGCATTTGTAGCTTTGATTTAAATAGAAATGTGTCTAATCCATACTAATATTATAAATGCGAATGTTTGGATGTGAGTTTGTGAGTTTGTGAGGATGTTTGTTACTCAATCACGCAAAATCTACTGGACGGATTTCGATGAAATTTGGTACAGAGGTAGATAATGACCTGGAATAGCACATAGGCTACTTTTTATCCCGGGAAAAAGCACTGTTCCCGTGGGAAATTCACGCGGGCGAAGCCGCGGGCAAAAGCTAGTACATATTAAACTTTGCGAATAGTTTCCTTAAACCGATCATGACAATTGTTGTCGACGGAAAATATAACTATTAGGCTATTCGTTTTAAAAATATTCTTCTCGATTGATGGCAATTTTTTGCATGACTGACCAAAAAAGGAGTGTTATGTTTTCAAGGTCCATGTATGTAAGTTTTTTAATCCACCATAAGTTTTAAACAGCAGATTTTGATATGAAAGGTATTTTTAGATTCCTTGCCTCCACAGGCTATATGTGAATAGCTTGTTAAGAACGGTGTAAAATCTGGCAATAATATGTGCTACAAATAAATATGAGTTACATAGCCGAAATTTAAAAAAAAGCACCATTTAATATCCATAAAACAAATGCTTTGCACGCCTAAAGAAGTTTTCACTTAAGAAATAAAGAGTAGCCAAGCCAACACAATAGTTGGCAGGATTTTTCCAGATACATGATAGCTTTTCAGAACAGAGGCATGCTCGAGTTGGTCCGCCGTGCTCGGCGGACCGCGCGCGCCCGATCCCAGCTCGGAGCAATGCGAACTCGCCGATATCCACTGCGGGAACGTGATTGGAATGCTTTAGCTAACACACAGACGTATTTGTAGCTGGAAACCACAAAACTATTGCCATGGAAGAATCCTTAACATAATTTTGAACAATTTCCACACCACCATAGCTTATCAATAAATCTTTGCGTCAAAAAATGGGAGTATTCATAAAAAAAAGAAAAATGTTTATTTTTTTACTGTACAGTACATGATACTACGATATAAAGAAGCCTTATTCCGATCCAAGGGGTAGGGTCTCTCTACGCTAATCAACCTACCCTTTGCAATGCCTTGACCTATGGCAAAACCACTTGTCCCACCTTTCACGAGTTATCACAATGAGAGAGATTAGGTACTAGATGCCACATTCCACCTCCTTAAAAAAGCTATAGCCAGCCACTCTAAATACAACAAAAAGCAACAATGCTTGATCCAGCTACGTGTTCGTCTGCGCCTTAGCCACTATTCCGTGTACGTACGCAGTCTGCTCTGCTTCCACTCCTATTGAATAACTACGTGGCTCAGATATTCTAGGTTTATGCCAAAGGTTTATGCTAAGCCAAGTTTCCTCTTGTTTCTGGTATTCTTGCTATGATTTGTTGTGTGAAAAGAGCTCATAGTCTTCATGTGTCAATTTGAATATTTATTTACAGCAGATGTTTTACTCTTTATAGTTAAGAACACTTCAAGCATGACTTTTATTTCGTGGAAGGGCTAGCGAGGTCTACTGTTCTGACAGAACCACTAGTTTATCGTTCATCTGTTTAAATGAGACATTACTTTCTAACAAATAGATACAAATAAAATTCTTCTATATGTATATGGGGAATCTTAAAACTCAAGACTTTATTGTGAGAGTTAAAATTTTGCTTTGTGTGATAAAAATTCATGACCTCAACAAAATACAATTTTAGAGGCATTCAGAAAAATTAAAACTTGTATAAATAAAGCTGATCAAACACTAAAGTTGTTGCTTGTGTTAAATTTCTCCAAAGTCTATTCGCAATTCTTGTAGTGAGTAAATATTGAATTTCACAAGTTTCTCGGGCTGTAGCTGGGGCACGGACGGTTGAACATCCGAATTTAATCAAAATCCGTTGAAGGAAAACATCAGACGAATCACCGGCGCCCGGACGCGTCGGACCCGAGTCGGGACAAATAATTCTAATGAATGTGAAATTAGCTCATCATCGACTTGCGCCTGAATCTGATGCGCGCCCTAGTTTGTACTGCCTTTGATGTGCCGCAGTACCTACCCAGCTAATCAATTTACCGCTCCGATTACACCACAGTAAACGGAATAAATCGATTCACATATGTAGGTGATTTCAGACTTTATTACTCTAATATAAGAATCGATTTGATTATCCACGTTTGCAAAGGACTGTCTCGGTTGTGAGAATAACGTTCTCGTAACATACATTCATGGTTTTAAACATTATAAATCTATAGCCATATTAAAAGTCTTGTATGTTTTGCTGAGTTGATGTCTTTCGCTTAAATTTGACGTACTTAAATAAACCGGTATGACTGTTGGTTGGGTCGTTGCTTTTTTATAAAATTTCTGTGAAATAGACGAGACAAGCCAGACTCACCTGACACCTACGACGCAAATAAAGACAAAAATTGATCAATACTTATAATATTTTTGAAGGTACATTAACGATAATGTTGTTTACGTTACTGTGATATCAACTGATTGCCTAGTTTTTACCTTTCCCCGAAATGAGGTCACGCGCGGGTTAATTATTCATCGACGAAAATTGGCTCCGCTTATCAGGCGACTTGTCGCCTTGAATATACATCGCATTAGCGTGAGCCCGCCGCGGGGGACCCCCGCCCCGTGGGACACTGTTGGCGAATTGATTTGACGCGTCAAGTAAATCGCAATGCTATACAATTTCATGAGGTTGTTCTTTTCTCATTACCTACGTGATGACAGGATAAATAACTCTATGTACGTGATCTATCACGTACACTCGCTACTATCTGTAAACTCTAATTTTACTGGTGCTAGATGGCGTTAGTTGTCAACTCATATCAGATATCATTAGGCGACTTGAGAAAAATCTGAATAAGTAAGTGTTATCGCATTGAACTCGTGGTTAAAGATCACACAGTCGTCGACAAAAAAGTAGAGCTTTACTTACCTACGAGTTTACAGCAATTTCATTGATATTCCTTGTTCACATCTAGTACACTTCTCACTATTACATGTTTATTTTTATGCTTTTTTACACGACTAACTAAAAAAGGAGTGTTATGTTTTTATTAGGGTTCATGTATGTAAGTATGTATGTATGTAAGTTTCTTTATTCCATTCCACCATAAGTCCTGAATGGCTTAACAGATTTTGATGTGAGAGGTATTGTTAGATTCCTTACATTCCCCCGAGTGACATAGGCTATGTAAGTTGTCAGTTATGTTTATTTATTTTTTAATAATTACCTTGTTGTTGTACTGTTTATTTGATCACATTAGACATTCTTCAAAAAAAAAGACAACACGTGGCTTCTGCACCAATAACTATTTAGCATTAGCCAGAAAGGGAAATATGAGTGTAAAAAGACGTAAAAAACAAACACAACAATGTTTCTGCTTCAAAAGACATGTTTGTAGACACAATTACAGACAGTGTCTCCTGCAATCTTGTTAACGTCCACAAACATACCAAATGTTAACCAAACAGCAGCGGTCTCGCGTCGCCTCTGTAACTTACAGCCAACCGACGGTTCGTGCAGGTAGCTCGCTTGCGGGCGTGGCGGTGCATTAGCAGGCAGCGCGTGTTTATCGTGGAAATATGCTAAGCAGTCGATAGCAGCTCCGCCCGCGCACCGACCGAAGGCAACTTCCGAACGAAACTCGGCTGTTTGCCCGCCGCCGCCGGTGTCGTACGATTAGACCAAATTAGTTCTAGTTACGTACCTAACTGCGGTATTGGGTATTCCTTCTTCGTCGACTAATGCGGACCTTATTATAGGATGCGATTATTTCTAGTTTTACGCTATTTGTCGCAAAAAGTGTTATTATTGTTTTTATTTTTCATAACTAATACTTACATTTTATTATTAGGTTTTTAAGATAATTGAACTGAGAGTTTCAGCTCATTGGTTCTGTCCAAATGCTAGTAGTGGGTAGCTTAGAAAATCAATAATTCAAAAGTGCTTTATTTGACTTTCCATTACAATAATTTGTATCAAATCATATTACGCATGGTGAACGAACGACATTTACGATTACGACAGCCTATGGCACTCACGCACACACACGTGTGAATGTAAACTAATAACTTAGCAATCATTCCGTGACCAGAATACAGAAGTACGCTGAACGATAATATTCCGTATATTCTCGTAACTTTGTTGCTGGAGTCTTTAGACCCTATACATATTAAAAAGGTCGTAATACGAGAACGCGCACGTCGCCGGTATAACGCTGAAGATATGGGCGACTCGCGCCGAACGCAGCTGCTTCGTTACGCAACCTACAGCAGCTGTACACTATGAAATGTACATTTTAGTGATGTAATCTTTTGTGCTTTTCGCTGTGACCTTATAAAAGGCAGCATTATCCTTAACATCGTTTGCATTATTAACGGTATATAACTACTTAATATTTTGTTAAAACTTTACTTTCCATTCCGCCATATTTTATATAGATACTGACAGTTTAGGTTTATTACCTAATTCACATCAATTTCAGTTCGGAAAAGAGGAGAGCTAGTTTTTCTTAAAACCGCTTCGATTAATTTAAGAACCTGTCTTTTGTTCGTAGTACTCCACTATTTATCATATATGACAAGACCGCGGACATTTATTTGATCTAGAAATGTCCGGCCACGTCTTTTCTATTGCTCACCTTATCTCGATTTGTTTTTTTTTTAAATCATTTATTAAATTTCTGCTTGGTAAATTTAAATACACTGTACGTATGTAATCAACGCAACCAATTATGCAGTTACATCCCAATTAAAATTTCTTATCATCGTCGCATAAATTTGAATTCGTACGCTACGCTGTCCCACCGGATGATAAAATTTGGGACTTTGTCCAAAAGAATTCGTTAACATAACTCACGTTTATGGCGGGTCGCGTAATTAAATAAAAACACACGAACACAGCCGGATAATCCGCGGGCTTTTGTTGCATTTTGCCCTACGACCGTTAAGTTACCGTTTTTAGTGCCTTTTGACAATTGACTACATGAGGTATTATGCTGTAGATTTTCTACTATAAATTGAATTTATTGTAATGGGATATTTTTCTTCCATTTAAATTTGCATAAAGCGTACCAACAATGTCTGAATTATCTTAGCTTTTCGTTTTTGAAGCCACTGTTAAAGATCTTTATTCAATTCAATACCTTTATTTGCATAAAACAGGAATAATTTTTAGTATTTATTTATTTATTTAACTTTTATTGTACAAAAACACAAAGTAAACGTAGAATAACAGGGATTAATGCTAAAGCATTATCTACCAGCCAACCTTTGGGTAAAACAGACAATTTTAGGTGGGTGTATGTATAATAAAGTTATTTACAATACATATATGAAATCCACGATTTTATTTCTTTTATTCTTTTTCAGTTCTAATAAAAAAGAATTTTACTCATCCTCCGTTTGTTTCTATTTTCACTTTGTGTATTTACTTAATTTCAAAGAAGACTTCGCAACATTGAACATAATACTAAAGACACAAGGACTCTCTAATAAGCACGGGTATCCTCCGGTCGTTCCGTGTCTTTACGAGACTTGTAGTTACCGTAAGTACGTGGCTAATTCCGACGTTTTTCTGCTCGCTGCGGTTACTTTAGCAAATTATCTATTTGCTCATTTATTCCCTTTGTCCTGTCCGGCCTAGAATTTAATATATTTTAGCAAACCGCAAAGTGGAGCGATTTAAGCAATGTCCGCTGGAACCAACTAAGCATAGTAATTGCGCCCCGTTTTTACCTTTTTAGATTGAATCCAAAAAATCCCAAATGAGAGCGCGTGACGCGAATCCGCATTGTCCGAGCGCCAGGGCTGGCGAATGGAATTTTTAGATTAAATTATTACATAACTCATTATTTCGGTCACATAAAATCCGCTTCCGCGTTCTTAACTCTTATTGAATATTTAAAATCGCCAAATGAATTTTGGTGTGGCTTATGAGACGGATGATATCGACAGCTTCAACGTGCCCTATGAAGCCCGAGAATCGTACATGAATGCTACCAAACAAAAATAACCTAACAAAGATTACACACCTCTTAGGGTTTGCTACAATACATTTTCCGCAGTTTAATGAATTTATTTTTCTCGAAACCATTTGTCCAAAGAACTCGGCAACCCTACGGCTCCAGGCTGGCGCTACGTATACATTAGCATACGCTTACCTCGCGTTACATACTGTAGGTGCGGCACAAGTGCTGCCCCGCCGCCCCCGCCCCGCGTCGCCCCGGTCCCTCGCCAATTAGATACGCAATCTCTCGTCCGGCTAAACGAGAACACGTACGACCCAATACTCTGATTAAATCCAATAAAAATATATTCCAAAACATTTCATCCTACACCCGGAAGCAAAAACTCCCAAACGGTAAATAAGGAAAACGCGACATACTTTTTAAAGATATGTAAGCTTGTTTTTCCGACATAATTCACCGTATTTCCAAAGTTTCCGTACGGCCCGTGCCAGCCACTTACACAAACATACACAGCTCGTGTACATCTATTTTAGTGTAACATATTCAGTATACTAAACAAATATTTAATTTAATACTTAGCAAATATTTCCAAAAAGATTGTATGTTCATAAGTTGTTAGAATATAATAAAATTGATAATTTATTGAAATATTTAAAAAAAATGAAAATTTACCCGACCCGACAACCCTTGACTGAATGTCTTGGCGCCAAAAAAATAGGAGAGACGACCCCACCTAATGTGAGAAAAGGCAAAGAACAAAAAGAAGAATTTATTGAAACATTGAAAGAGAAACTTGAGATAAGAACGTGCCCTTACTGTCTCGCCGAAATCAAAAGACATTCCCGTTTTTATGAACGCGATGAACCTCCTGTAATTAACATAGGGGCGCAATCCATTAGCGAAACAAAGATATAAGATTAAGGCGACACGGCCCCGACACCGAGTAATTACAATCGTCATAAAACCTTCACCGAACTTCGCTAAGTCTTATTTCACTCGCCGCTCGTGTCTCCTCCGTGAGCATCTCTGGAACACGAACAAAGTTATGTCACGGTTGGATATAGATTTGCTTGTAGTACCTACTTATATACCGGAATGTTATTAGTTGATAACGCTACGATCATATGGCATTCAGTCACGTTCAAGTAACACAGCTGAAATGTAGTAATAATGAGTTATTTGTAAATACATAACCAAATGTTGTTTTGGTTAACCACCACACCACAAATTGGCCACCACAGGACACAAGGTTAATATTGAGTCCTTGTCAGCATTTGCAAGTATTCGTAATGTTACTCCATTTATCCCCACCAATTTGATTATTACAGATTTATCAAACTGTTCTTAATTAATTGTGTCATATTTAAAAAAAAAATCTTACTATTGCAACGCAGCGGCCCTAAGTATATCTTGTCCTCCGCAATTATATGACGCCATTTCTTGTGGTCCTGTAACATCTTTTGCCAGTCTTCAACTCTACCACTAAGTACAGTAGTAGAGTTGCTACTGCAGTAAAGATCAGTATAGTTTTTACCTTACTTATTTGTTAAATTAAGACATAAATATTCACCAATATAACTAGATACAAGTCCCGCAGAATGGAGTACGAGCATCACTAATTAGGCCCGCCGAGCTCGTCGTGTTTCATTCCCGAAACTTGGCATTTTACCGCAGTTTCTTCCACTAAATCAACCGTGACCTTCAAATTGGTTTTATGATGTCAGTTTACTATAAAACAGATGACTACACCTATCATATGAGGTCAGATAGGATAGGATAACTCGTTGGGGGTTTTACAGTTTTAAAAAGCTTACTGTGGATAAAACTTCCATGCTGGTCTGGGAGCGAAGAAAAAACATAGAATGTGCCCGCTGCTTCTCTTCTTGCGCAGATTGTAAAAGTCAATCGAGGGAAAGGGCTTTAAATTGGGGATTCCTCCACTCATAGGCGATGGGCTAGCAACCTGTCACTATACCTGAATCTCCAGTCCATCAGGAGCCCACTTTTCAGCTAAGCGTGGCCTTCGAGTCTCACGACTCTTGGCTCTGTCCACCCCGTAAGGGATAAAGACTTGATTCTATGTATGTATGTAAAACAATCTCTCCAAAAAATGGACGGGCCATAATCGATTCTTTTCTATTCCAGTCACCACTATCCTCGAATATCTAATTTTACTTTTCGTGCATTCAATTAATAAATATTATCATAGAGCGCTTGGAAATCCAGTTATTCTTCTGTTGCAAGTTATTGAAAACCAGATTTCGTTGGGATGGAGTTCGTCCCTGTTTCAGCTTTGCAGCTTTGTTCTCTCGGGTTTGACCAAATGTTTCACAATGTACGGAATAAATGGATGAACTCATGTTTATGTGCTTTGAGCAAAGCTATTTCAGATTACACTTTACAACTTCGCAACAGGTTTATATCCTTTTTGTTAATTGTCGTGTATAAAAAATAAAAAAAATAAAAAGGTGTAATGTTGTTGGGCGGTGTGTGCGCAGGGGTCTCCAACTATTTGAAGCGAAGACGGGCAATATCCCTGCGCAGTGCGATTATACACGAACAATTATTTTAGAAAGAGCCGGATGTAATGCTCAGGATAGAGCCTCGCACTTTTGAAGTACAAGGACCTCTTGTCTAGTAAGCCTTAAGTTCTGGGAGTCATGAGCAGGGTGATATCATTAATACAATATGGTTGGGATAGAATATAGCATTTTATTCCATAAACACACTAGCCGCTGAGGGCGGGCACATGTTATACTAATACCAAAATCTGATAAGTCTTTGCCGCAATTAAAAGTTAAAATTAACACAAACCAAATATAAGGTACCTGGCCAGGTTCCGTACACAAACGTCTGTGCGCACTTAGAACGTCGTTCCGTCCGCCGTTATGATCCGTTGGGTTCGAGCACTGGCGCTGGTCGCGACATCAAAGAGGCACGGCGCTCCTGCGACGCTCCGTTGTATGCGAGATAGTAGACGCTGGCTGGACCTTCCGAGGTTTGCGCTGAGCCACACACGGACATCGGATCGAAGGCGGCGACGCGGCCTTTGGAAATAAGGTTAGGATCCGTGTGTCGCACCTTGGGGTCGCCGACGACGGGGCCTGCGCCGTTGCATGCGGTCCACGGTCCGGGGAAACCGCACCCTCTGGTGATGGGAGGACACTCCAGGAAGCGCCAATTCATACGGCCGGGCGGGCACGTGGATATCAACAGCTCATCCTCCTGACAACTTCGTGGCGGCAAATATCCCCTGTGTCCTTGCGCGTATCGCGGATTTTAAAGCTAAAGGTTAAACTATAGTCCCATGACGGGGTGCCGAGGGCGGCGAAAGTGAAAAAAACCCCAAAAAATTAATAATTGCTCAAACCATGTTACATGTCGTAGCGGCCACCCAGGAAGAGAAAGATCCCTCCACTTGATTTGACATTCCGCCTCGTCGCGTTCCATTTCGCCCAATTCGGACGCACGTCAAACCAACTTTTAAACATTCTTTAAAAGAACTAATGTTTAAATAAGGTATTTATTCGTTGAATATTATAACAATCTAAGTCGACGATATTAAAGGAGAATAATTAAAATTCTACAACAATCCAGCCATGATTTCTTATTTGTTTATGATAAGAAAGGTTGGTTAAGAACTGATACGGAACGTGTATCACCAGCTGTCAATGTCAGACGTCCAACTCTGCAGATTTTGTTGACAGTCTAATTTAATCATAGAATGTTTTGTTATGAATGTTTAGTTTTTGATATAATTCCGTAAGTACACAAAATCGCGTCGAGTTATTGCTACCAATGGTTTCGGCGTGACTCAGAGAACGTTTTGATGTGCGGGTCTCCCTGTCTTCCTATCAAGTATTGTAAAAACAACATATGAAATTTGTGTACCGGTGTTTCACTTTCCAATTCAATTTGTCTGGAAACTAATGGATTTGAATGCCTGCTATTGTGATGCGTCGAGAGCCTATCATGCAGGTAATACGCCACAGGAATAATATCCCAATATATCAACTATTTCACCCAAAATATGATATGCAAGGTTAACCAGTTAGAAGTTCAAAATAATTCTGTAGTTATCACTACAATACCCCCCTTTTCGGCAAAGAGGTTAAGTCGTACTTAGCCGAAACAGCCGGGGTAACCGGAGAAAACATTAACCTATCCTACGGCAATATATTTCTAAATATAAAACTATCAGCTATATATGAAACTAACTCATGCTATTTCATATATTAAACTAAAATGTATGTTCTAGAGTTCTAAAACTAACTCAATTTATGTTGAGTGTCAGGAATACAGCGTCTGGCCAGACCGCTGCAATTCCCCTGCATTAAAAAATCATACTTGGATTTCTAATGAGATAATCGCAAGTAGCATACTAATAATAAGGAATTATCTAAAGTAATATAGTTCTTACTTATGTATAATAAGAAAAACTATTTGAGATTTAATTAAAGTATAGTAATCTAGCATTCCTACATAATGTACTAGTTAGTAATTAAATTGTAAACCTAATAAAGTCTTTAAACTAATGGAGAGCTCTCACACAAATAGACATTTAAAATGTGTAGCCGTTGGGCTGACATTGTATAAGGGAAAAAACTTATTTTCCTTTTTTTCTCAAAAATTAAGGAGTATTAATCCATATCCTTATATTTACTCTGGCGCCTAGAGTGTGTAGTTACAAAAGAAATTGGTTTTCATGAAAACGCATGACAAAAAAATTTCACATGTGAGTCATGTCATATGTGAAAAATGAGGCCTCTATTTGGTTATACCAATCCAAAATAACAAAGTTCAAGATAAGAAAGTTGCTAGCTAGGGGACACACCTTGTGAGACTTTTATTATGTCCTTGACATGATATTTTCCAACTTTACCGGTTTCTATCTCCTGAAGGTCGTAAACAACATCCGAATGCTTCCTGACAACTTTACATTTCACAAAGCGCGGTGCTAGTTTAGCGGAGAAAAAGTGAGCTGCGTTTGACTGTACAAAGTTACGCCTCCATACGATATCACCTACGCTTAACCGAAGTTGTTTACGGCGTAGGTTGTATCGTCCCGCGTTTTGTTTGTACGCTTTGGTCAATGCATCGGTAACTTTTTGGAAGATGTCTGCCATCTCATTGAGAGCCGTGGCTTTTTCAGAACGACTGGACATTTGAAGGTCATCTAACGAATTTGGAATGCCGCCTCTTACTGAATGCAACATGCCATCCGTCATCATCTCCCGACCTTTAGCCAATAAAAATGGTGTGTGCCCAGTGGCAACATTGATAGTGCTATTCAAAGATAGCTGGATTTGAGGTAGGTACTTAGACCAGTTTCTTTGATCTTCTCCTACTAAAATAGCTAGGCAGGTTTCTATAGTTTGGTTAAAACGTTCCACAGTGTTGGACTGAGGCGCGTAGTACGCATTGTAAAATATTTTTGGTATTGAATGGCTCGCACAAAAATCTTTAAATTGTTTGCTCTGAAATACAGTTGCATTGTCGCAAATTATAACACATGGAATTCCCTCTTTATATAGGATTTCCTGTTCAATAAATGATGTTATTGTTTTGGCTGTAGCGGTTCTAAGTGGGTGAATCCAACAATATTTGGTAAATACAGGGTTACTTTTTAGTCAGTACGCAAATTGAACCTACGTAATTGTTATTAATTTTAAGAAAACCCGTATTTTTTCGTTACACCACGTTTGGAACAAAAAAATAAAAATAACTTAACCCAAACTTATCCATAAAACTAATACAAGTTTGGTCACCGAACGAGCAACGAACGTTGCACGCGCGCCGCTATCAGCAGGGTCAATAACCTAACATCTGACGTAAGGTAGGTATTACGATTTATGAGTGATGATTGCCAATAAATTGTTATCTACTAATTCTGAAAAAGTTTATGAAAACTTTCTTCTTTTTAGCGTATTAAAAAAATTGGAATCAACTTATTTAGGTAGGTACAATAATAAAATTCTTATCAACATACCCAGTTAATCATAGAGCAAACAGGGGCGCGGGGCCGCGCGCGGAAGTCCTTGTTGCTCGAAGCAGTAAATGGAGTCCTTTTCTCATTTTACACAAATTTAAACGTACACACAATTAATGGAGTCCTTTTCTCCTTTAACACAAATTTACACGTACACTACACGTCACACGTATTTGAGCAAGTGTTCAAAGTGAAGTCCTTGCTGCTGGAAACCCAGTCTCGCACGCTTCTGGACATTTGCTCTCACATTTCTTAGAATAAAGTTTTCATTTTTTAGTTCGTCAAACGCATGTATTATTTTATTTTTAAGGTCCTCGTGACTTTGGAGCTCCTCCATGTACACCCGCCGTTTCACTTCGCCCCACAAAAAAAAGTCACAAGGCGTTAGGTCAGGCGACCTGGCCGGCCACGGAACAGGTCCACCACGTCCAATCCACCTCTGTCCGTACTTTTCATTGAGGTATTCACGAACACGCACTGAGTAATGTGGAGGAGCACCGTCTTGCATGAAATAAAAGTCTCTGTCTTGCTGTCTAGCCAGTGGCAACTCTTCCTCGATGTGCTCCTCAATCACACCACGTAACATATCGAGGTAAGTGCCCCCGTTAGGTGACCTTCAATAAAAATTGGACCAATAATGGTGTCGTTGTAGACACCTGCCCACACATTGACACTAAATCGACGCTGGTGATGGTTTTCTTTTATTTTGTGTGGGTTGTTGTATGACCACCAGTGTTCGTTGTGAACGTTGTAAGCCCCACTCTTGTGAACAGAGCTTCATCTGTCCACAAAATGTTTTCGTTGGGATGGTCCAACAACCAACGGCAAAATTCGAGACGGGGTCCGGCGTCACCAGCGTACAGGGCTTGCACTGGTTGGAAATGATAGGGGTGAAGACCTGCAGAGTTTAATATCTTCCACACCGCGTATTGACTCACGCCGAAGCGCTGTGCCGCGTCGTTAGTGCTTCTTCTTGGGTCTTCCTCGAAGAACTCAAAAATTTGTTCCTCCACTTCCACTGCTAAGCGAGGTGCACCTCGGCCTTGGGCATGCGTCGGCACAGTAAACTGCCCGTGGTCCAACAGCCTCTGCATAACTCTCATTATTGTTCTTGGGTTAGGCAATCGGGGTTCCACAATTCCAGCATTTGCTAAACGTGGCAAACTCTCCTCGGCGTACAGCCTTTGAGCTGCCCGGGTATTTTCCCCACTTAGGAAATAACTCCGCACCATTTCATAAAACTCCCGAAATGAGTAAGTCGACATCGCGATATCGGTCAGGCGGGCGAAACGCGGAACTTGCGTACGCGCACTCGCAATTAGCACAGGGCGGCTAATGAACAAAGGGATGGATGCCGCGGCCCGTGGCGCGTGCGATGCGACCCCTCTCTCTCTCTACCCCGCGCCGCCACCGGCCAGCCGAAACGCCGAAAGTAGCGTAGGTAAGTAGTGTGTCTATGAGTTATTAAATTGATCGGTAGGCAAAAATAAAAATGGATTAAATTTTTTATTGTTTTTTATTTGCTTAATATGTTCTATTATCGATACCGATACCGTGGTATAAGTTTGCGTACTGACTAAAAAGTAACCCTGTATATCAACTATGGACAGTATGTAGATGTGGCCAGAATAAGATTTTACTAATGGACCAATTAGGTCAATGGACAAAGTATGCATCGGTTTGTTGACACATTTCTGGTTTGTCATATGTCCATGTGGAGGTTGGTTGGAGTGTTTATAAGCTTTACACTTCTCACACGTGGCCACATAACTCTTCACATCTTCATACATGCCTTTCCAAAAATAATTTTCTTTAATTTTAGACAAAGTTTTAAATGTACCAGGATGGACTGCATGTTTTTCATGATTCTCTTGGATGCATTCCTGTACTAATTCTCTAGGTAATACAATTTTCCAATCGTTATCCGATTGTAGATTTGAATTTGGTTTGGAATATCTAAATAATACTTTATCTTTAATTTGATAATTTCTATGATACATTGGGTTTAACTGAACGTTTCTAAACAACGTATTATACCAATCATCTTTAGAATTGCAACCGCCATCAAATATAACTGCCTCAATACGGGACAGTACGTCTGGTACTACGTGCATAGAACCTTTTTTATGCCTAATTTCAAAATCAAAACAAGATAATTGCATTGCCCATCGTGCTAATCGACCTGATGGGTTGGTTAGTGTCTTGAGCCATTTCAAAGACATATGATCTGTCACTACTATAAAACGACTCCCTTCTATATAAGGTCTAAAGTGGTTTATTGAGTCCACTAGAGCGAGTAATTCGCGTTCGGTTGTGCTGTAATTTCGTTCCGTTTTCGAAAGCAACCTGGAATAGAAAGCTATGGGGTGTTCTATACCATCGATTTCCTGGACAAGCACGCTACCAATACCGACGCTTGATGCGTCTGAGTGAATTTGAAACGGTTTGGAAAAATCAGGGCAAGCGAGCACGGGGGCCTGAGTCAGAGCTTCTTTGAGCGCTAAGAAAGACCTTTCTGCTTCTTCTGACCAGTCTACCGTATCTCTGCCTTTCTTCTTGCCTATCAGAACCGTCATTGGTGCTATAATAGTTGAAAAATTTGCTACGAATCTTCGGTAGTACGAACAAAGCCCTATAAACGCTCGCAATTGCTTAGCGGTTGAGGGACGTGGAAAATTTCTGATACACTCTAGTTTTTGTGGATCTGTCAATAAACCTTGTGAGCCGACTACGTAGCCTAAATATTTGAGCTCAGACTTACAAAACTCACATTTGCTAAAATTTATAGTTAAACCTGCCTTGCTTAAAGCTTCAAAAACCTCGTTTAAAATGGCGATATGCTCTTCGAACGAGCTAGTGGCTATGAGAAGGTCATCACAGTAAGCGAATATCTTCTCACCAAATTTGTGATGGAAAAGAGAATCAACCAATCGCTGTAATTCGCACCCAGCGTTCGATATGCCGAACGGGACACGTTTAAATTCAAACAAACCACGATTGGGTACCACGAATGCGGATTTTTGGCATGATGTGCCGGAACCGTCTTCATTGTCAGTATCGCATAATGACATTTGCCAGTAGGCAGCTGATAAATCAATGGAACTTAAATAACGAGTACCACGCAAATTATCTAAAATTGAACTAATATATGGCACAGGATATGAGTCTTTAATTGTGACGTCATTAAGTTTCCTAGCGTCTAAGCAAAATCTCCATGAACCATCTTTTTTTGGGGTCATGACAACGGGGTTTGACCATGGGGATTTAGATGGTGCTATAACACCAAGTTGAAGCATCCGGTCTACTTCTTCATTTAAGGCTTTTAATTTGACCGGTGACAGAGGGTAATACCTTTGTTTTATTGGTTGCCCCGTTGTTTTGATCCTATGCTCAACTAGAGATGTCCTACCTAGGCCTCGCTCCTCTGTACTAATAGATTTAAACTTTTGTATAACTTTGTCTAGTTGGACTGACTCTAGGGGAGAGAGGTCATGTTTTGGTACTATGGTGCATATTGTTTTATTCGGTTCCGGCCTGACAACTGGTTGTCCATATGAAATATTTAAATCCTCTAAACTTGGTAATTGTATTAAATCTAACGTTATAATAGAATCCATGCCAAAAATAAAATTATTAGAAATTGCTGGAATTACCATAAACATAATATTATAAGTATTACCTCTGAAATTGACTGGTAGCAGGATTTTACCTTTTACCTCAACAACAGAACGGTTTGCACAAGTTGCTGTGGAAGAATAATCCAATAATTTAAGTCCTAGGCTCAAAAAATGTTTATGATAATTGTTTCCTATTATACTAAAATTAGCACCAGAATCCATTAAACCTGTGTAAGGTTTTCCTTTAATTTTAAAATCTATAAAAATTCTATTGTCACTGTCGACTGTTTCTATACCAGGAGTCACAGCGCCTAAGTATGGAATATTTGATATTTTTTGTGTGGCTCCTGGTCTAACTAGTTTTTTTTATTATTGTTTGTTTCCGGTGATGATACATCCCTACCTCCACCATTACATTTAGAGCAAGTGCTTGTTAGCACGCCTTTTTGACCACACCGGAAACAGACAATGCCTGGTATAGTGCGACATTGTTTATATGAATGCCCAAATTTTTTGCATTTGTTACAAATTAATTTATTTTCTAATTGTTTATTGTTAATGTTTCTATTATAATTTTGTTTATGTTTATTATCATTAAAGTTTGTATTGTGTAATTTAACTGTATTTATTTGTTTTGATTGTTTTGAATTTTTGGAATCGCTAGCTGTGTTAGTGAAACCTGAGTATGCCTCAAAACGTTTGCCAATATCAATAAGATTCTGGATACTATTAGAATTGTCAACAGCCAACAAGTGTCCATATGATGGTAAGATGTTGTGTTTTATTATTTCTAATAAAGTTGTTTCTGTTAATTTGTTTGTTAGCCGCGCATTCATGGTTTGCATTTCCAAAATATAAAAGTGTAAGGATTGACCTGGTGATTGTCGATGCTCACGGATTGACTTTTCTAATTTAAAGTCATTATCAATTGCCGTGAAAAATGACTTAAAATTATCTTCTAATTCTGACAATGTAGAAATTTCATCACGTATATGTCTGTAATAATCTAAAGCTTTGCCACTAAGTAAGTCAGAAAAACATTTCAGTACTTTCTGTTCTGAAGTATTTCGACTACGCCTAAAATCATCAATTCTAAGAAAAATCTGTGACGTCTGAGTCACCAGAAAATTTTAAATTCCACGACCTCAAATGGTCCTCCTTTAATATGTGAATAACGCGTTCGTCATCTTCCCTAGTCTCCGTAACATAGGTATTCCTACCCATTGAGTTGGCTTGACGTACTAAGCCGGGAGCTCCTAGTTGAGACAATGTGGGTTGTAACGCTTTAAGTGTGGAAGGGCCGGGTGGGTGGGTGTCAATTGCACCTCCCCGCGGTCGTGTATTAACAAATGAGGAAGTAGTAGTGGTAGGTGGTTTGTTTGCCTCCCCACTTACTTCGTGATATTGCTCTTCCCTTTCGCCGTCCGACATGTTGACAAAAATGTGAGGTTATATGTGTCAGGGTATGTAATAGGTTATAATAATTGATAAATTTCTAAATAGATACAGGTTACTCCCTGTCAATAAAAACAAATTAGCTCTCAAATTGAGATTAAATAGGAATTATGGCTGAGCGCTATGCTTTTTATTCATAGCGAAGCCCAAATAAAATATTAATTATTATATTATTAATTGTAATATTATTTAGTAATATTATAATAATTACTATGAATTGTATTAAATGTATGCTTACAACCCTGTCGCATATAAACCTAACATACACTAAGTATAATAACTTTACAGTCAATGATATCACCAAAATTTCAAAATAACAAGTGAGCGAGTTTAAAAAATTTAAAAACTATTTTTTAGAAAAAACTGCCACTCTCACAGGACTCAAAGGCTCAAAAATATAGTAGTTCGGGCGCCATTGTCGTGTATAAAAAATAAAAAAAATAAAAAGTGTATTGTTGTTGGGCGGTGTGTGCGCAGGGGTCTCCAACTATTTGAAGCGAAGACGGGCAATATCCCTGCGCAGTGCGATTATACACGAACAATTATTTTAGAAAGAGCCGGATGTAATGCTCAGGATAGAGCCTCGCACTTTTGAAGTACAAGGACCTCTTGTCTAGTAAGCCTTAAGTTCTGGGAGTCATGAGCAGGGTGATATCATTAATACAATATGGTTGGGATAGAATATAGCATTTTATTCCATAAACACACTAGCCGCTGAGGGCGGGCACATGTTATACTAATACCAAAATCTGATAAGTCTTTGCCGCAATTAAAAGTTAAAATTAACACAAACCAAATATAAGGTACCTGGCCAGGTTCCGTACACAAACGTCTGTGCGCACTTAGAACGTCGTTCCGTCCGCCGTTATGATCCGTTGGGTTCGAGCACTGGCGCTGGTCGCGACATCAAAGAGGCACGGCGCTCCTGCGACGCTCCGTTGTATGCGAGATAGTAGACGCTGGCTGGACCTTCCGAGGTTTGCGCTGAGCCACACACGGACATCGGATCGAAGGCGGCGACGCGGCCTTTGGAAATAAGGTTAGGATCCGTGTGTCGCACCTTGGGGTCGCCGACGACGGGGCCTGCGCCGTTGCATGCGGTCCACGGTCCGGGGAAACCGCACCCTCTGGTGATGGGAGGACACTCCAGGAAGCGCCAATTCATACGGCCGGGCGGGCACGTGGATATCAACAGCTCATCCTCCTGACAACTTCGTGGCGGCAAATATCCCCTGTGTCCTTGCGCGTATCGCGGATTTTAAAGCTAAAGGTTAAACTATAGTCCCATGACGGGGTGCCGAGGGCGGCGAAAGTGAAAAAAAACCCCAAAAAATTAATAATTGCTCAAACCATGTTACATGTCGTAGCGGCCACCCAGGAAGAGAAAGATCCCTCCACTTGATTTGACATTCCGCCTCGTCGCGTTCCATTTCGCCCAATTCGGACGCACGTCAAACCAACTTTTAAACATTCTTTAAAAGAACTAATGTTTAAATAAGGTATTTATTCGTTGAATATTATAACAATCTAAGTCGACGATATTAAAGGAGAATAATTAAAATTCTACAACAATCCAGCCATGATTTCTTATTTGTTTATGATAAGAAAGGTTGGTTAAGAACTGATACGGAACGTGTATCACAAGCTGTCAATGTCAGACGTCCAACTCTGCAGATTTTGTTGACAGTCTAATTTAATCATAGAATGTTTTGTTATGAATGTTTAGTTTTTGATATAATTCCGTAAGTACACAAAATCGCGTCGAGTTATTGCTACCAATGGTTTCGGCGTGACTCAGAGAACGTTTTGATGTGCGGGTCTCCCTGTCTTCCTATCAAGTATTGTAAAAACAACATATGAAATTTGTGTACCGGTGTTTCACTTTCCAATTCAATTTGTCTGGAAACTAATGGATTTGAATGCCTGCTATTGTGATGCGTCGAGAGCCTATCATGCAGGTAATACGCCACAGGAATAATATCCCAATATATCAACTATTTCACCCAAAATATGATATGCAAGGTTAACCAGTTAGAAGTTCAAAATAATTCTGTAGTTATCACTACATAATTTAGGTACATTTTCTCTACAATATACCGACGACGCGACGAACCGCACCGGTGGATCTAAGAGTTATTATTAGAGTTAATATTGTTTAATTTTAAAGTTGAGTCAAATTAGCTAACCCAGATTTATTTCGGCGCTTCTTAAACAAGTTTATTGTGTCTCCCACAACTACAAAATATACGGCTTTTGCACTTACATATTTGATAGATTTCTATGTAATAATTTCAACACTCTTGTGATACCTCTGGTGTTGCAGTTGTCCATGGGCAGCGGTGATCGCTTACCATCAGGTGACCCGCTTGCTCGTTTGCCGCCCTAGTTATAAATTTAAATCTTTGTAGACAAATAAACGAATATTAATAAGAATATCCCGTTGTCATTTTGTAAAGCGACTGGAACAAGGCTGAATGTAAAGGTACATTATTGTAACCGTCTCAATTCACCCATTCAATGCAAAAGAAATCATTTCATGGACGGAAATTACAAGTTTGATCTACACATTATTATTATTATGATAATATTTCATCCAAATACATTTTATTCAACTGATACAAGGCTTATTTCACAAATAAACAGTGGTTATGCTAGCTCCAATATTACGCAGTAGTCCGGTCCCGACCCGGCGCGCGAGGTGACCGCAACCGGAAAGATACGGCTAGGAAGCGACCACAAGGAATTTACTGTACCCTTACATTGAAAAAATCATCCTCTACCCCTCACTCAAATTGTTGATAAGGAAAATATTCCTATGAATTTAATCATCAGATAAAATTATGACATGAGTATTTTAATTACAGTAAGAGTACATACAGACTATCCATTCTATCTCTTGACATTATTTCACAAAATTTTATTGTCATTGAGGTCACCGAGCCAGCAGCCTTCTACCGGACAAAGACCTCAGCTTATGGAACTTACTTGAAAGTTATCTCTTTTTAATTTTCCTATGACCTTTTCATGTGCCTTTACCTGTACACGTTCGAGATTAAATAATAAAAAGCCGCCGAGGAATGAATCCGCCGTGCGTGCCCAGACTCCGAGATCATACCTCTAATAAAATCCCTCCCTAAAAGCCCTCCCCCCCCTCCCCCTGCAGCCATACCCCTCGTGCGACCTTCGGGCCCTGACCGCCGCAACATCCTTCATGATCCCCCGTAATTCGATGTCGCTCGTCAAATTCTTCGTCATATACATAAAGTATGTCCTCTTGTTTGTATTCAGTCACGCAAAGGTTACGTAGAAGGAGCAAGAAGATATTATGCGAAGGAAAATATTTGCTTATGGAAATTAGCGTTTGAGATGTTACAACTGACTTTTCTTTCTTTTTGCTAGGTTAACTAAATTAATTTTTCATACCTACATCTTTATGATAGAATTTCTTTAGAATATTCATGCATGTAATAAATATTGACTAGAACATACCAAAAGCTCTCTAGTTACAAGCTATCCAGAAGTGTGTATATGTGTCCATAACCATCTTTAAAGGTGTTTCAGAAATAATTGTAAAATTCCTCTCAGCTGACATGCCCGAGTGACCTGAATGCGTAAACCTCTACAGCGCAATACACAATACCTACACCACGGCAGCGCCAAAGGCTATCATTACAAGTTTACAACCCACCGCAATTTGCTGCCGCGCGTCCAAACCGTAGACATGTCACTTCAATTAAAGACTGAAAGCAGCTTATAATTATTTAAATGTCATTTGTGTAAAGGCTTATTTAATTTGCACTTATTATATTTTACAGTCACTTACGTGAAACATGTGAAATGCAGTAGGAGGCTACCCTTTTTCTTAATTTTAGCGATGTTCATATTTCAAGCTTATGGATGGGGAATCAAACATAACATATCAAATAATATTGACATAATATCGGAGTTTAACCCTTAAGCCTAAGTAATAATAAGTCAAGATATTAGACGAGTCCCGTAGTGAGATTGTTGAATGCTATCCTTTCTTCAGAATAGTATAATAATTTGATCCGGCTGCAACACTAAGCCGGATCAAGCGCCCGGTGCTGCTCAACAAAACGGACACAACTCTCGGATAACAATTCCCTCGCTCCACTGCGCTCTGATTTATATTCCCGTCTATTGTCACTGCTTGGAATCTGCGGGGTATTCACTTCTTGTTCAGAAGACGTGACAGGGTATACTTTTCATAAGGACTGTACATAAGTAATATTTTATTTTAGGGTTCTGAAACACCCTTCACACTTGAACCACATAATTATGTAAAGTCACGGAACTTACCACGAACTTCTAATTTATTTGTTACAGCTGACGTTTCAATTGAGCACGTGTACACAAAAGCTTCATATATGATGATTTGACTGTTCTTAGGCGAATAATAAGGGGTTGTAATATTGTATGAAAATATTTAGAAGTAGGTATTTTGCACAAAATATCAATGTTTTCAAGTAGTTATTACAATTCACTACTGAAAAACAATTCTAAATAAATTAACAATTAACAGTTCTTAATTAAATATGATAGGATAATATTGCGAATTGCCTCTATATCAAAGTTCGTCATGGTACACACACACAAGTGTGGATGATCAATTGAATATTGACCGAGTTGGCGGAGACGACCGCCGCTGAATAACTTATGTGCGAGCGACTGACAGGTGATGGTTTCAAACTCGCCCACTTTATGGCTAATTATAATAAGTAATAATTATTGCCATTACCCGATAAGTTTTCATAGTAAAAAATTATACCCTATATAATTCCCAGGCTTAAAAGCTATAGAACAAAAAGTTACATCCATTTTGGAGATTAGCCTGTGCAAACAGGCAGATAAACAGACAAGATTTTTTTCGCAATATTTTTTTTACTGTTTTATTAATTGTATTGTATTTATTGATATACATATATGTTTGCAATGATTTAATAACGGGATTTTACGACCTACCATACATTAACACTTAAACATTTTATTATTCTTTTGAAAGGAAAATCTCTAAGCTCGAGACAAAAACACTCTTGATTTTAGTAAAAATTGGTAGAAAAAAGTTAAACTCTATCAACATTAAAAATGATCAGTGCCCATTTAAAAATGTAGGGGTCAGTTACACTAACGCTCTAAGTTAATATTATAAACGGAACAAAATTAATAATTGAGCATTTCATAATCACAAAGCAAAGTTTTCTTAATTGTTTTACAAAAACAGCATAGAGGTATCAATTTCATCCACGTCCAGCAAAAATAAAACAATAGTCTTTATTTCCAGACTATTTCATTCGATACAATGCTAACCCCTTGTCCTGCGTGGAGTTCTAATGCGACAAATGCGGCGCGGACAATGGTTATATTACACGCGACAACGCCACCAACATAGGCCACAAGTATGTACAGTCATCTGCAGAGAAACCTAACCCTCCTAAATATAGGATTCGGTGAGATAGGGGAATCGGCTTTATCTGCAGCTGACTGTATGGACGTCCTTACATTTACGCATAGCGTGGCGCCGACGCACTGCTTTGTCGCATTTGAAACGTTCTGCCGCCAACGTAGGACGCCGGGTAAGCCACCGCCACCGCCGCCCGCTGCAATCCGCGACACATGACGTTCCAGTGCAACGCAAGATCCGATTACATTCTGTCTCGATTCGATTCTGTCCTGAATCTCGGCTTTTAGATACACGCCTATCAAACATCTTATTTCGCGTAAAATTTTACTGCCGCCATTTATCACATTTTGTTTCTTTAATGTTTGTCTTTTAATAGAGCCGTAAAGGTAATTTACGGAGCAATAAGACGTCTTATTTTACTTTGACGATGATTGTGGCCGTAACTTTCGCGTGAAATGCGACGGAACCTTATTATTTCTTGATCATTGCGCTGGTAAGATATGATGTTTTTTAAATTTACTTTTTCCATAATTTTTGTAAAAATAGTGCTAGTTCTACATGCCCGTCTCATTGATCAAATAATTTGACTGACCTTTCAAGGACTGTGAACGTTAAAAATACTAATATTAAAGTTTGACCAACAAGTAATTATCCAAATTGGAGCTACGGCTTTATCGGTAATTGTTAAATAGTATGGGCGATGACATCGCTATTATATCGCATATAAGCCAGTGTCAAAATGCTATAACAAAATTATCAGAGAAAATTTAATTGTTATTACATTTCGATGTTGACAATAGTTATGCTTCAGGCTTCGTCCTTCGAGATTAGAAGAAATAATACATATGTAGTAACGCCAGTACTTACCGTTCCACCACATCTTTGAGAATATATCTTTTTTTTTTTTTTTTTTTTTTGTGTGGGTAGTTTACCCGGCCCCGCATCGATGGCGGTTACTATGTTCATTCGCTTTTGTGTGCTGCGCCGTTCCACAACTCGCGTTTGCAACTTCGCGTTATTACCGAAAAAAGTGTTCGTTGCTAACATGCCGAAACGTAAAAGTGTTAGTAGTGAAATTAGAACGAAAATTACGTCGTCGTACTCGTCGTAGTGGTAGCAGAAGGGACACCTGGGACACCGATACGGATACATCGCGTACGTCTTCCGAGTCGCTGCCGCCGCGTCTTCAAGGTAGAAATGTTTATTCAATTGTATTGTGTGCCGGTGATCTACTTAATTTATGAGTTGTTATAATAACAATAAGGAACTACGGAGGTACAGCACATTCGAGCAGTACGATTGGGACTGTTTATCGTGTTTACTAAATATTGTTTGCGGGCAGTACGTGTTATTTTACATAACTAGGGGCTGTCTCTTACAATCAATACCTCAATATCATGGCTAAACAAAAACCATTTAGCACACTCGGGTAGTACATTTGGGACTGCCTATCGTGCTTGTTAAATATTGTTTGCGGGCAGTACGTGTTATTCTGAATAACTAGGGACTGTCTCTTACAATAAATACCTCAATGTCATAGCCAGACAATAACCATTTAGCACATTCGGGTAGTACATTTGGGACTACCTATCGTGCTTGTTAGATATTGTTTGCGGGCAGTACGTGTTATATATAACTGGGGACTGCTTCTCACAATATAAATACACTTCATCTGTCTTTCGGCCAGCAAAGATTGGAATTACTAAGACTGGACTGATGAAGAGGTTATCCAGGTTATATCACCGCTTCAAATTAACAATGATTTAACAGTGGCTGGGCCCAGCCAGCCACCAGAGACTATCCATCCCATCAGTCGTAGTCATTCCCCCGAAGGAAAGCCTACCGCCGCCGCAGTCTGTTGAGCCGGTTCCGTCTACGTCCGCCGCACTTGAAATAGAAAACCTAGATGTTGACTTATTAGAAATATTGAGCAGGGATACTGCTACTAATAAAAAAAATATGGCAAGGAAGTTCATAAAAATTTGTCAGTGAGACTACAACATTGGGTTACAAATTGATTTATCCACCTGCCTTAAATCCTGAAATTAAAGCTGCTGTATCAAAAATTAATGTTAAATGAGCAAGGCATTAGAAAATAAACAGAAACAACTTACCTTGGCTATGACAAGCCTCAGTGAGAGCGATTATTCTCCTATTATCGTCAAAAGAGACACCAACTATTGAAGCTTCTAATGGACTCCGCGTAGTACTTATATTAATTCTGTGACTCCGCCCGAATCCTCGCTGACTGTCAACATGCTGATACGATGATAGTGAAACTAGAAGATCATAAGAATACAAAAATCGACCATTTTCTGTTTGGTGTTGTCACCAAAGGTTACACGAGGTTACAAAATCAAAGGTTTCAAAAAAGTAACCAACACCCAACTCTTCTAACTCGAAGCATCCGGGCCTGACTCGCAGGCAGACTGGACCGCCGAGGATGAAGGAGCCTGCGCCGAGCTCGACGCACACTCGGCACACCAACTCCTCGAGGCAGTCGCGGCGTCCACCTCAGTGCGACAGGGTGACCTATCATTGCCGCAAGAGGTACAGCAGGTAGACTGTCTTTATTTTATGATCAACGAGCAATGTTTACTCATGTCATGACCCAATATTACTGTCATATATAAATGGCTACTTTATTCCATTTAAAGCCCCTATCAAACAACACCGCCTCCAGCTCGCAAATATTCCGAAATTTAAAGTCACCTTATTCCGAAGCCATTGATAATCTATTGTCATTGGGAGCAATCTCACGATGTGAACCACGTGTTGACCAGTATTTGTCACCTATATTTTTTGATACCGAAGCCGATTGGAACAATGCGTTTTATTTTTGAATTTAAAATCATTAAATAAATTTATTGAGACAAAGCACTTTAAAATGGGGGTCTTAAGAACTGTATTGGTAATTGTTTCGGAAAAAATGTTACTTATGTACTTTGGATTTGTACTTCGGACCTCAGATTTAAGTTTGAAAACTCAGTTTATGAATTTAACGGTTCAGTTTATGAATTATCCACTCGGCTTGAATACTCATGTTTTTACGAAAATTATGAACCAGTGGTCAGATTACTTAGATAATCTGTGCACAATGGGGGTTAATTATCAAATTTGCCTAATTTTTTTAATCTAACCAAAAAACTTTTAAAGTACATAAAATATATATACCTATAATAATATATAATATAAAATTTTGTTTTAAATAAAATAAAAATAGAAAGCCAGCTTATATCTTCACATTCTTGCTATTTTTTAGGATACATAATAGATAAAATAATACCTACATACTAGATACTAATTTTCATGTCACCCTATCAAAAAAAAAAAAAAATTATAGAATTAAAAAAGAAATTGAAAAGTTTTGAAATATAAATAATTCTGAAAATAAAATGTTTCTCCCAGAAACATTTGATTTCGACCTTAAATGGTGGAAACAAGCCATGCACAATTTAATCCGTTGTGTACGATCAAAAGTGACCAATATGAACTGGAAATATTTTCCGATACCTCAACAACGGGGCGTAGCGTGTGGGAATCAGAGAGCCAGCGGTCCGTGGAGTGAGGATGAACGCCGAGAAATCCTGGCGGCGTTCATTAGTCTTAAGAAATTTGCCAGATCATAATCAAACTGTCAGATACTTCTTCGAATAGATAATACTGCAGCAGCAGCTACTAGTATATCCTGTGTCAAACACACTTGACAAAAGTTGCGAAAGGCAATGGTGTGAGCGAAAAATCTTGAATGTTTTCGCTTCTTATATACTTCTCATATCTTCAGAAAACTGTATTCCAGATAAGGAGTTTACGACGATCCAGATATTGAATGGCAACTCAATGACTAATGCCTATCGTAATATAACGCAAAAATTTAGTTTCCCTAATACTTATAGATTTATTTTGCTAGTCGAGTAAATAATAAATGCACAACTTGTGTAGTAGTGTGTCTTGGCATCGTGTCATTTCATGGCCTAATTTTTACTTTTATGCATTTCCCCCGTTTACTATGATTCTAAAATCATTGAGGAAAATTATATCTGTTAAATTTTTATCTTATGGCCATCACAGACATGGTATCCGATATTTCGAAGTCTTCTTGTATCAGAAATGATAGTCTTCTAGGCTAATTTAATAATACACAAAATTAAATGACAATTCAAGCTGTCGTCAAATGCACACCTCGACCGCATGAGTATCATCCGGGAAGAGATATTCCAGACATATCCTTATCCATGGATGGCTCATACGCAAAATATCGCTTTCGCATAATGTCCCCTAGTCGCAAAATGCCTCTTTCGCAGAATGTCGCTTTCGCGGAATGTCTCTTTCGCAGAATGCCCCTTTCGTAGAATGCCTCTTTCGCAGAATGCCTCTTTCGCAGAATGTCTCTTTCGCACAATGTCTCTTTCACAAAAATGTCTCTTTCGGGAAATGTCGCGACAGGCACTTGAATAAAATTTTAAATAAATATAATGTTAAATTCACTCTCATATCTTATATAAGCAGTACGAAGGGATTACAGCGGTTCATTTTCCGTTATCAAAACAAGTTGAATATGTGTGAAGTACCAAATCCTAGCTTACAATTTCTTGCGAATGCCTATAATGAAGGAGCTCAGTATTCCTACAGGTCCGCATTATCTTTACTTTATGTTAACATGAGGATATCAAAAGATTTTTAAAGGGGTTTAGCGATCTACACAAACCCACCTTACAAAATACGTGTGTGACACTTCTGTAGTTTTATATTTTCTTGCACAATTGTATCCTCATGAGAATTGAAAAAAAAAAATGTAAAGAAATTAATTACCCTTTTAGCTAGAGTGCAAATCTTACTAAAATCAAAGTTAATTAAATATAATAATTTTTTATTTTTAATAATATATATTATAGAAAATAAAATTTCAGATATAATAAAAAACATTAAGGATTGGATCGCACCAACCCTTATTGGTTCTTCCATTTTTAATGACCGGCCGGAGATTTGTCCGGTACAAGATGTGCTTTCATATCTTGATTTGACAAAACCGATACGAGGTAGTAATGACTCGCTATTCTTAAGTTTTAAAAAACCTAATAGACCGGTTGGTTCGCAAACTTTATCAAAATATTGATAAAAATTGTTTTATGTTCAAGCGGAATTGATACTATATTATAGTACATTCACTCATCATACGCGCATAGCACCAATGCAGCTACGTCAGCTGCGCGTCATCTTGGGGTCAAAATTTACCAAATTAGAAATGCAAGCTGGAGCTCCAACTCTCAGACCTTTGCCAAATTGTATATTAGACCAATCAAAAATATCCGTAGTGGTCATTTTGCTATAGCAGTGTTTAATAAATAAAAAATAAAAAAAATGCATATTTACATAAATTATTATTATTATTATTATAAATATATCACATTTAAGTTGTAATAATAATTATTAATATTAGGAGATACTTTTTTCGTTTAAGTATGCTAATTTATAATTTAATAAAAACTATGCTAAAATCCGTGCTGGTATTTTAGCAATTCATTCATATATCATTTACTCATGTTTTACGAATGTTATCTCTAAAAGTCTACATATGTATTATTTCTTCTAATCTCGAAGGACGAAGCCTGAAGCATAATTATAGATTAAACGAACTTACCTGAAGTGAAGTTCTATCCTAATTATGCGAAGGCTTCGTCCGAAGAGATTAGCAACCCTCCCAGCCCTATTTTGTCAACAAACAATCCCAGTCATTCGTAAAATATGAGTTTACGGAGCAAGCTACTCTAAACTAAATGAACATAGTAACCGCCATCGATGCGGGGCCGGGTAAACTACCCACACAAAAAAAAAAAAAAAAAAGATATATTCTCAAAGATGTGGTGGAACGGTAAGTACTGGCGTTACTACATATGTATTATTTCTTCTAATCTCTTCGGACGAAGCCTTCGCATAATTAGGATAGAACTTCACTTCAGGTAAGTTCGTTTAATCTATAATAAAACCCTTAAATGTTTTCCGATAATGTTGTGACGATAATGTATTTTTATTGTAAATACGTTGTTGGACGTCTAAAAATATTATATACTAATTTTATCTCGATGCACTAGGAATCTGTAGGAACGTATCTAGGGATCGAACTGCAAAGTAAAGTTTGTTTTTGAAACTAGTTTGTCTTTAAGTTAGAGCAATAATTTGAGATGCTTTGCATGTACGGAACTCTCGGTACGCGAGTTTTACTCGCACTTGACCGCTTCTTTAGTTCTCATCAAAATATATTGGGAACACTATTTGACTTGTTTTGTGACGTCCCCGTTGAGTGCTATTATACAAGTCCCATATAAAATATTGTTTTCGAAATTTTAAAAAATACTTACCTGATTGTTATATATTTCAGAGATTAGCAAATTTATACAAATATTCATACACGTCTCCAGCTTTGACTTCTAGTGTTATATAATTTTAAGTTTCTCCAATCAAATACGGAGTCTCCACGGGCCCAAACTCTCCACACCAATGAGCGAAGTAATAACCTGTTCTACAGGAGCAATCCCACCGCTGCCACCGAGTCTCGGCGTGTACGCAACGAGGATGAATGGGCTACTCCGGGAGCGGACGCCTCGGCGGCTCTCCAGGGTCTCCAGGCCGGAGTGGGAACTAATAGTGAGGGAGAATCAATCACGTGAATTTCTGTGCCGGCAATAAAAGACCGGAAAGGAAACTTAAATTGAAAAGGATAATAAAATAACAAATAATGAGAACAATACGAGGGACTGATTTTTCTCATTTGATGATTTTGTTCTTATCTGTATTTTTTAATTAGTGAAGTCGTTATATCTCTCACGATACAGTGGGGAAATGCATCAGATAAGATTCGGGGCGGACTTTTTGACTAGAAAAAGTAAAGAAATTAACATAAATGCTTTAATCTACATATATGTACACTAGCTGTTGCCCGCGGCTTCGCCCGCGTGAGTTTCGCTTAGATGAAAAATCTTTTTGTGTTCCAAACTGTAGTAACCTAAACTCCAGTACTTAAAATTTCAGCCATTTGGTTATCCTGTGTCCCGCAGGAATATATTAGGTACTCGTAGTACAGTCGCGGTATTAATATGAATCAAAAGTGATAATTCATTCAATAAACGATCTTCGTCTGCTTGTTATCTATAATTTCCCGTGTACCACCACTCCCACCCCGAGTCCCTCTTTATCCTATCCCGTGTCCTGTCTATTTATACTTCAGTAGAAAATGCTCATCAGGTTGAACGACTTTTGCTAAGGCCCCATTTCCATTTTTTATAGAGTAGCTGGTTTCTTGGAGTTCTTCATCAGATGTTCCATAAACTTAAATTTTTATGCATCAGCAGAAAATGCTCATCAGGTTAAACGACTTTTGCTAAGGCGCCATTTCCATATATGTAATAGTGTAGCTGGTCCCTTGGAATTCTTCATCAGATGATCCTGATCTTTGATTTTTATACATCAACGGAAAATGCTCGTCAGATTGATAAACTTTTCCAAAGGTACCATTTCCATATTTCTTTTAGTTTAGCTGTTCTGTTAAGGTTCTTCATCAGGTGTTCCAGTTTTCAAAATCAATTATAGCCTATATGTTGCCCAGGCTTAATAGCTATACATCAAAAAAAATATTCATTAAAATCCGTCCAGTAGTTATTGCGTGAAACGCGTCCATACATACAGACGGACAGACAGACAGATAGCCAAAATACATACAGACGGACAGACAGACAGATAGCCAAAAAAATCCAAAAAAATGTTATTGCTTTCTATTTTTCTTTTTAAGTGTCCTTCCTTCTATCCACTTCAGTCAAAAATACTAAATGTACTGTACAGACAAAATATCTTTACTGTTTTATTATTGTACCCACGACCCCTTTATGCTGTTAAAAATCTTAATAGCGCGAAGTAGAAATCACCAAAATGGCGCAGCGCCATCTATTGGAAACATTGAGAAATAATTTCAGCTTACATTTCTTATTTTATCAACGCCATCTATTGGATATTTTTCGTGGCACAATCAGTAGATGACCGGAAATAAATTTGCAAATGAGTTTATTCGTTTATTTTCAAAATTAAAAAAAAGTAAGAAAATAATTCTAGAAAACAAAAAAACGAAAACAGATAATTATTGTTTGTGGCAGGATTCGATCCAGCTACTTCCAGCTACTTTCTTGAAACATTTATTTAATAAAATATTTAAAAAAATATAGAATTCTAAAAAAACTAATACAAAACGAAAAAAGTAAGTAAAAAGAAGTCATGTCTGGCAGGATTCGAACCCTCTACTTAAAAAAATGATCCGCGACCTCTACCGATCGGCCAACATGCGTTGCTTGTAGCTGGCGAAATTTCAAACGGGATTTGTCTATAGGTACGCAAATTCACCCCTTTTTGGACTGTAAGGGTTGAAATTGTGAACAACCCTTTCTTATGTGGGCAGTATTTAGTATAATGAAGATACTAACCAAATTTCACGTTTATAGCTTTTATAGTTACGGTTTTGTGATGATAAATTAGTTTACTTCCCCCTTTTTACCCCTTTAGAGGTTGAATTTCAAAAAACGCTGAAACACGCCATTGGTTATTTTTGTTATGAAGTATTCTTGCCAAGTTTCAAGGAAATCAGTGAAGATTTTAATTTTTTTTCATACAAACTTTGCCCTCAATTTTAACCCCCTTAGGGGTCTAATTTTGAAAAATCCTTTCTTATCTGAGCACTACGTATTAACATAAAACTTCGGTCCAAATTTCAAGTTTATAGCTTTTATGGTTTAGGCTGGGCGTTGATTTATCAGTCACCCTTGTTCTTTTATATATATAGAAGAAGAAGATAGAAGAAGAAGAAGATAGAAGATATAATACATATAATAAAACAGTAAAAATATTTTGTCTGTACATTTAGTTTTTTTGACTGAAATGGATAGAGGGACAAGTTAAAAGAATAATAGAAAGCAAAAATATTTTTTTGGAATTGTCGTATGTATGTACGCGTTTCGCGCAAAAACTACTGAACGGATTTGAATGAAACTTTTTTTGTTGTATAGCTATTAAGTCTGGTCAATATATAGGCTACTAGCTTTTTCCCGCGGCTTCGCCCGCGTGAATTTCCCACGGGAACAGTGCTTTTTCCCGGGATAAAAAGTAGCCTATGTGCTATTCCAGGTCATTATCTACCTCTGTACCAAATTTCATCGAAATCCGTCCAGTAGATTTTGCGTGATTGAGTAACAAACATCCTCACAAACTCACAAACTCACAAATTCACAAACTCACAAACTCACATCCAAACTTTCGCATTTATAATATTAGTATAGATAATTTATTTTGAAAACTGGAACACCTGATGAAGGACCTCAACAGAACAGCTAAACTATAAGAAATATGGAAATGTAGTAAATGTAAAAGGTACCTTTGCAAAAGTTTATCAATCTTACGAGCATTTTTTGTTGACATATAAAAATCGAAGATCAGGATCATCTGATGAAGAATTCTAAGAGACCAGCTACACTATCACATATATGAAAATGGCGCCTTAGCAAAAGTCGTTCAACCTGATGAGCATCTTCTACTTACGTATAAATAGACAGGACACGGGATAGGACAAAGAGGGACTCCGGGTGGAAGTTGTGGTACACGGAGAATTGAATTAAATATCACTTTTGATTCATTTTAACACTGCGAGTGAACTACGAGTAGGTACCTTATATATTACCACGGGACACGGGATAACCAAATGACTGAAATTTTGAGTACTGGAGTTTAGGTTACTACAACAGTTTGGAACACAAAAAGATTTTTCAACTAAGCGAAACTCAAGCGGGCGAAGCCGCGGGCAACAGCTAGAGTATAAATATAATATTTTTATCTTATACGTAATTTCTTATTCATGTTAAACTGTGGCTTGATAAATAATCAGAATAAACTTGTATTGTTCACTCATTTATAACACTGACAGTACACATATTTTAGGACGAAAGAAACTTGAGAGTTCTTTGAAGTTCGAAGGTTGAGCGAGACGTCACGTATTCTCTTATTTACGTGTAGATAAAAATATACTCCACGTCTATACATTCTGAATAGAAATTTGTATAGAAATTTCCTTCTCTAACAAGAACTAGTTTTGAACGATATCGAATTTATCTAAACCTAAACAAATTACGTCACAAGGTCGAATATCGCTGTTTTTCCGTCTTTCAGTAGTAAGTCGCCGGCGGCGCCAAGCGGACTGGCCTATAATGATCGCGCGTTCATTATATCCCTCGAGCCAACAGCTCAGACATTCATCACACGTGTAGTCACACTAGTCACTACTGGCACCGGCGCGCGGAGCCACTCTGACGTCATCGATCATCGCGGACGTAATCCTCTGGCATTGCCGCAATTATTGTTAACAACCTTTTTTCTGTTTGCTGCGGAAAAAAGCTTTGTAAGGCTTAATCCGTTAATGTTTTTAAAAATACTATTTCGGATAGGCTATAAATAACATGTTGGTTCATTTTTGTTGCTTTAATTTAATAACGGGAATAGAATTTAAAAAAAATGAACTCTTTTTTAAAGTACTCCATAAACGGTTTAGCAATAAAACTGCTTAATATTGTCCGAGCACACAACACAATACAAGAAGACGTTCCCCCGTAATGAACGTGCGACACTGTCACGCGACACACGGGCCGAGTCTCAACTAATTGCGCCCGCCGGCCGCGTCTGTCGATGCGTCACAGGCAGATTGCATACCCCCCCCCCCCCTCCCCTCCCCTCCCCCTCCCCCTCGTGTCCCGGGAGAGGAGCGGGTCATGTGTCAAGCAGCAGCTGGCAAAGCCGATTACAGGACGACTCTCGGATAGACGCCGGGAACAAGCGTATTGAAGATTCCTCTGCTCTGTAATATCTCAACGTAAATTGCTTTGAATGATTACAAAGGCTCATGCTAAAATGAGATCTCTTTGAGGCAGTACCTAGTAACAATAATATTTCTATTATAAATAATTCATTCTCCGACCAAGGATTCAAACGTTTCCATAATATTCAGAATAATGTAAAATTAACTTAACAGAGAGTAAGAAGCAAAACTTTTATGGAGCATTGGAAAATAACTCTATTAACACTGCTGAGAAATGTAGCATTCATTTACATTTACCTTATCACGACCTTCACCAAATGACGTAGACTAATATTTAAGAATAAGAAAAAAATATAATATTAGTGTTATCTATATCTATACATATAATAAAACAGTAAAAATATTTTGTCTGTACATTTAATATTTTTGACTGAAATGGATAGAGGGAGACCTAAAAAGAACAATAGAAAGCAAAAAAATTTTTTTGGAATTTCTTGTCTGTCTGTCTGTCTGTCTGTCTGTCTGTCTGTCTGTCTGTCTGTCTGTATGTATGTACGCGTTTCACGCAAAAATTACTGGACGGATTTGAATGAAACTTTTTTTGTTGTATAGCTATTAAGCCTGGGAAACATATAGGCTATAATTCATTTTGAAAACTGGAACACCTGATGAAGAACCATAACGGAACAGCTAAACTATAAGTAATATGGAAATGGTGCCTTAACAAAAATCGTTCAACCTGATGAGCATTTTCTGCCGACGTATAAAAATTGAAGATCTGGAACATCTGATGAAAAGCTCCAAGAGACCAGCTACACTATAACATATATGGAAATGGCGCCTTAGCAAAAATCGTTCAACCTGATGAGCATTTTCTGCTGACGTATAAAAATTTAAGATCTGGAACATCTGATGAAAAGCTCCAAGAGAGATTTTTCATCTAAGCGAAACTCACGCGGGCGAAGCCGCGGGCGACAGCTAGTTAACTCATAAGTCAAATGAAAGCATACCAAAAAGTTTTACCATGTTGAATGGGCGGAGGGGTCTAGACAAATTCTTACAAGGCGTACAGGGAGTACAGCTAGGTAGCCGCGAAAACAGACACAAAACTTGCAACTCTATAATACCACGACTTCGACTGCGGTGAATGCAGTTTGCTGAATGCTGTTAGATCCTGCGATAACGACCGCCGTAATGAGGACGAGGCAACCTCATACATTATGCCGTACTTGTTTCTTGTTTCTTTTTTAACCTCAATGAAAAAATAAGAATATGACATCAGCTAAAACAAGAACAATAAAATATATAGGTTGTTAATATAGATCATCCTACGTGTAAGTGTCAATTTGCTAAATAATAATATAATGTGAAGCGAAAGAGACACTTGGCCCAAAAAGTTCCTTCGGTAAAGCATTGAATACATGGAAAAAGCTGCGTGCAAAAACTAGTCATTTAATAAATTAAATGATGGGTATTCAATTCATTAGGCCCCGTCCAAATTGTTTTGAACCAAATGCATGTGACTCCCGCGAGGATGTTAATCTCATTTCCATTAAAGGCTGTGATCGCTTCATTGCGGGACTCTGTGCGGATACTACGTGTATACAGGTATATGTCGTGCCCAGAACGAAACCGATCCAATGCGCTTAAATTGATATAAAACTTAGCCATATTTATTGTTCCGACTACAACTACATTTACTGTACCATCAAAGAAACAACAAATTCATATTCTACAAACATATAAGCAACCACAAACAAAAGCCGCATTCTTTCAGATTAATTTAAATACCAAATAGACGTAAGTTAACTGTATGTTTATGTTGTGTCGCTCTGTCGCGTGCCGCGCTCGCTGTTCATGTCGTCAATTGAAAAGGAATCTCATTCGCTTCCGACACGGGCAAGTCAGGGGAGGGGAGGGAAGGGCGAGGGGAGGCAATTAAAAAGGCAAATTAAACCGCGGACGGAACTAGTGCGGGAATTTCCCGTCCCGAGTAGCCTCGTAGCGATGTCGTAGCCTCGTAGCAGCGGCGTAGACACGGCGCTACGACACCGCAACAAACGCTTAGCTACGATCTGATACATCTTATTTATATTATGATGATTGCTTTTTTAATACGATTATGTATTGATTAGGCTCTGCCCGTAAATCTCTATGTACTAAATACCGACGGACGAAAGGGTTTTTATGTAGCAATTATACAAAACACTTAAAAAACTCATTCAGTAGTAACTAATCGAAAGATCTATTTTTATTTTTAATATTGAAAAGTAATCGAAATGTCCCTCTTGAACGATTCTATTTTTAACTCAATAACTTTGCTCCTGTTCCACCTGTGTGGCAGTCACATGTGTGGCTTGTAATTGGAAGTTGAAAAGTGGGACAAGTTGATTCAAAACAAATAAGTAATGAACAACCGAATCTACAACTTCTCTCAAATGAAACAAAATCATATTAGGTAAAATAAAATCAGCAGCGTTTGAAACAAATAAATATTAAACAAACATACAACTCCTCATCTTACAAATGAAACAATAGCACGGAGTTTCCGAAGTGAACGCCGAGGAGAGCAACTTTTGTTCCGAGCTGGCAAATACAAGAGATATTAAACGAGATGCAAGATCTGAAACCTCTTTCATCCGCGCTCAATGGCAGATCGAGGTCTGCTTCGATATCATTTTAATATTTAAACTCCGATCTGCGCTCGACGTAAAAACAGCCGCTGCCGCAATTGTATGTAGTTCTCGACACAGACGAATGAACATCTGGAAGATAGCACATCTCATCTATGTAGATAACTGAGTGGACCCGATTTTTGTTTACTAGATTATAAAAACACAACGACTGCACTAACTTGGTCATCTCGAGAGAATGAAGGAGGATCGTGGCGTCGAATCAGCCTACCTGGGAAAGGTGTCAGGCGCGATCTTTTCGGAAGCTAAGATCCACTTTGGGGTCACTGAGCCAGTGGATGAAGTAAGTTTATAAAAACACGTTTATGCTTAAATTTATTGTAATGTAAGGTCATCACACTAGCTAAAACATTCGTTAAAACTCTACAAAAGGTTAGTAGACACTGTTAACTTCAATTCAATATTCAGAGTATCTAATTCTGTTAGATTTCTCGGTATACTATCTACGAGTATCTTATAAAAATAATTCATTTTTAAAATAATTACTCACATAGTTTCAGGTTAACAGCTATAAAAGAAAATTAACATTTGCCGAATTATTAGGCAAAATAATAAGGATACACGTTTCATACCTGTTGTACAATGTACATGCATATCGCATAAAATTTTATGAAATTAAAGCGTACCTACACTTGCGACGTCTGGCTAAATTTATGTCCGTGGTTCTGCGGAAACTCGCATCTCAGTCGGAAAAGAAATATTCGCGGCCGCGCGCTGCGGGAAATACATGCACATATTTCTTCCGTCCGCGCGCTGAACATACTCTTTTCAATAATAATTCCGCACTCGCTTGAGATCACGTACCATATGATATAACGCTGTTTGTTGTGCGGCTATCTTGGGATAGTTGTTTTTTACTTTAGGATAATATTTCTGCTAGTGAACATAATAAACTGCATTTCGCAATTAAACGCCTTTTTAACAACAGTTATTAACCCTCCAACTTCATCTTGGCACAAGCTCGTAAACGGCACACAAGCGCTTTGATACAAAATGTTTACAACGCCGATGACAAAAGTGTTAATCAATTATGCCGCAGTGCGCTACACCAACTCGGAGTGTGCTCGGAACGCCACGCACTCATAATTACTATTTAATTGCGCTCCAGATGAATAACCGCTGTTTTAACGAGCTGTGACGTCACGCCACGGTGTTCCAAACTATTCGTGCACGACTCCCCGCGGACGCGCACGTTCAAGATGGTGTTTAGACAAACGGCCCGAGAGGAGTTAAGTAATGGGTTATACGTTTAACAGAGTCCTTTGGACCTAATTGGCGTTTAGTTTCTGCCAGTTTTGAGATAGGAGCACAAAAAGATATCTATTTTTCTTCTCCTAATTTACGGAAGTACCCTTGCTGTGATTTCAATCCCGCCGCTTACTTTATTTTCCTGGTGCCTTTGTCCAACACAAGTCACACTAGGGGAGCCCTTGATATAGTCACAGCGATGGACTACAATTTGGCTCTACCATATTTTAATTTTTTGACAGTTTAGACAATAGTAAAGTCATTTTAATAATATTCATGTTCGAAATGAATTAAATAATCCATTACAATTGTCACGTCGTTAATGGCAGTGAAATATTCAGTGATCTCCGGAAGTAGGCAAAAACCGCGGGATACGGAGGCTGCGGACAAAAAGCTAATGACGCGCGTAATGCCGCGAGCGCGCCCGCCATGTAGCGGCGCCCGCCATGTAGCGGCGCCCGTCATGTAGCGGCACTCGCTATTGGAGCGGCGGTCGCTAGTCATGAACATGACTCGCAAGATGCCATTGTTATCATATGTTATCATTTATCAATACGAGTACTGTTATATTGAGAAAGATAGTATCATGGACTCTGCCATGGAAATTTCGGTATACTATTTGCTAACTGTGTGTTATATTGATGCAGAATATTACTAAAAAATGAAATTTAGCTATTATTTCACTTTATCTTAAATTTGAAAGATTTTTCGATTCAATTATAACAAACAGAATAGCATATCCATCGATGACCTCCGCCTCTCGCATCAGACGCGGCACACGAACGGCGTGTCATGTAATTCCTCATCACATCAGCATACTCGCTCGGCTCGTCAAGATAAGCCGTTGTTATAATGAGTTAGATGGCTTGCTGTGACGCGTGTACCGCTGCAGCGGGGGTGAGGGTGGGGGAACCAGGAAATTGGGAAACTTGCCGCGTCTCTCGGCTCAGCTCACTTGGCAAGTTTTTCATCTCTTAATCATTTAAGAAGTATCGCCCGTGTTCTACTTTTTGGTATTCAATTTGCTATTTCGATTACAGCGTTGAATTTGTTGGTTATGGCCTTTGTAAGAACTTGCTAGTATTTGACTAAAGTTAATGTATGACGTTAGTACGTTTGACATATCAGCATTAACTTAACTTTCTTTCAGCATATATTTCAAAAATTCTTGTAGTTCATTGCTTCGAATAAGAATTAATAAATTTAGTTTGGTCAATTCAAAAGAGTTTCTAAACTTCTTAAAAAAAGTCTGAAAGCTGACTTGCTTAATTGAATAAGAAAAAGATTTGACTTTTGGTGTTCTTTAATAACTTTTCGATTCTTACAATAATTTATGTTCAATCATCATACTTTTGGCTTGATAATCGTGTTTATCATTGAGTGTTGCGCGACCCGGGCGTGGTTATATGCGCCGAAGGGCCGGGATACGGGACAGCTTCAACTTGATAATGGAATCACATCGAATTATTGAAATGTGAGTGGAAAGTAATACGCAAGTGTTTGCCCCAAGTTAAATCCGCTCCAATTTATCCCAATTAAGGATGATCACAAGTAATTAATTTCCATAATTGGAAGAAAATTACAGCATTGAAATGCTAAACAGTCAAACGAAACAGAAGTTGGGTGGTAATTTGCATAGCGATGGAATTCATTACGGGGCTCTCGAGCCGAGCCCGAAACACACCACGCCGCGGTACGATGCATGCGTGTGTGTGTGTGGTATCGAAAGAAATACTCGTAACATGAAAGCGGTATTCTTGAAAACATTCTACTAACAATAACGTTGCCAGTATTTTTTCGAGCTACTCCAACTAATATTTGGTTATTTATTTATTTATTTGATTATTTGTTACCTCTTTACGTTTTATCTACTGAATCAATCTTCCTGAAATTTCGCATACACATAATTAGAAGTACTGAGAAGGACAAAGGGTACCTTGTATCCCAGGAAAAGCACTGTCCTGTGGGAAATTCATGCGGGCAAAGCCGCGGATAAAAGTTAGTTTTTACAATAATTCTGAAACCCTATCTCAGAGCAGAGTACACCCAATAGCCTAAAAGGTCTATTCCTACCCTTATTTGTCATTCACCTGAATTAGTTTTGTAGTTTTTACGTGAAAGATTAAAGAAGGGACCTTCTATACTTATTTAGTGTCGAATTGTTCCAGACGAATTTTGCTTTCTAAATTCTTGTTGACGAGAATTTGACCAAAGAGACTAACGAACGTTGTTACCACAAAAGCAAAAGGTTGAAAAAAGCTTTAAAAGTTCACGCTGAATAAAGCATTGTCTCGTGTTCCCACGGGATTTCACATCCACTGATCGATGACACCTCGCCGGCTGCGGCCCAGTCGTCGGTCGAGCGTCATTCGACGTCGATCGAACTTCGAACACGTTCGCTCCCGCTTGGCCCTCATCGCGCGGTATTGTCCGATCTCGCTGGACATACCTCTCACTATTTTATCTTCTCATCCGCTAGATCCTACTTAACTACAATATATTGTATAAATTGATTTTTGAATTTAAAAAAAATGGATATCTGTTTGATTAAAACTTACATGAGAAATAGTCATTATGATTTTAGTACGGATACTCACGTGTGTTGTTAGTCTTGACAATAACTACCGTATGAAGTCAACAGTAGTCGGCGGTCCCGGCTAACAACACGCCTGAGTATCCGTATAATCATAATAGAAAAGTGTTTGTTTTTATTTTACCCACTGATTTTGATAGCATTGGACTACAGATAAAGTTAAACCAGAAAAACTCATAAGATACTTTACCCTGGGGCTCTAGGGCTAGTAATTTATATTGAGATAAATAGAAAATGTAAGCAATGACCTAAAAACTGCCGATAACCCGCAAAATCGTACGGCTGGATGAAGTACACTAAATAGGCCCGAGTCATATATTTATTTCCTACGAGCGCCTCGCCCCGTCTACGCTCGGGAGGTACATACATAAATGTAGCCTACGTCACTCAGGCGTAATGTAGCTTTCAATTGAGAATTTTTGAAAGCGGTTCAGCCGTTCCGTAGATTACCCCTACAAATAAACTCGCAAACTTACAAACACTTCCTCAGTATAATATTAGTACGAGTATGATACAAAAATAGATTCATAATTATAAGAAGGATACATTTATTTACCAAGTCTCGCGATGTTCGCGGCGTTGTTGAGAGGTCTGAGTGACGCTGGATCCAGGTCACCCCGCGCCACCGCTCTAATGGCTAGAAGGGAATCTACACATTACATTGGCGTAAATCGTATGGTATCCATAAGCAAGTGACTTTTTCAAGCTTGAAAGAATTACCTTATAATTGCTTCTTCGCTTTACCATTTATTATTGAACTATTTAACAATAAGAACCCTAACCACTGACACAAATATTTTGCAGAAACAAACACTAAATAATTATTTATTAAAATATCAAATTGTCAACTTATGCAAAACATTTCAGGCCTATTTATATTGGAAAGATAAATAAATGACTTGGGTGACATGGAGTATTGAATACCCTAAAATTATTAAGCCAAAATTTATTTGCTCATCATCAAACACGGAAAATGTTTGAATAAAAATCATAAAGCAGCGAAAGGCCTAACTACGTCCGTCCCGGCCTCCACTCACCGCCGCGCGCCGCAGCCGGGCGCTCTCATTTGCAGCCGCGTTTTATCTTCCTTTATTTTATAATCTCGCTGAGCGAGGCAGCTGCATTAAAAGGCTCCAGTGTCCGTAAAAAAGAAATTCCGAGAAGAGATAAAATTAAGTGTGGACAATGCTGAATATTATATCCATCTAAAACACTTTCTGTTTAATATTTAAGGCGAGACTAATGAAGCGATTGAGAATCCTTTCATATTGTGATATATTTTGCTTTTGGGCGAATTGAAAGAAACGATTTATTAAATCAGCAAGAAAGAAATTATAATAATACTAGCTGTCGCCCGCGGCTTCGCGCGCGTGAGTTTCGCTTAGATGAAAAATCTTTTTGTGTTCCAAACACTTTCAGATGTTTCGGATTTTCGATTTTTATACGTCTACAGAAAATGTTCATCAGATTAATCAAGGTTTGCTAAGGCGCCATTTCCATATATGTTATAGTGTAGCCTAAATGTTACCTAGGCCTAATAGCTACACAACAAAAAAGTTTCATTTAAATCGGTTCAGTACTTTCGGAGATTAGCGTGATCATACATACAGACAGACAAGAAATACCAAAAAAATTTTTTTGCTTCCTATTATTCTTTTTAAGTGTCCCTCTATCCATTTCAGTCAAAAATACTAAATGTACAGACAAAATATTTTTACTGTTTTATTATATGTATAGAATTCGATTTTTTTGTGACAAAAAATCTTTGCCAAATCTTTGTTTTTTGTGACAAAAAAATCTTTGGATTTTGTACTTGTTTTCTTGATTGTAACAAAAATGAGAGAGAACTTAGGATAACATTCATAACATGATTTATGTGGATCTTACAGGTAATTTGTAAGTTTTCACTTTAATAATATGTTATGTGTGAGACTTAACATTTTATCGTTTAGATGGATTAACGTAATTAAGAAATGTTTTATCAGCGAACATTTTTGTAATGCAGGATAATGCTTTTGTATGAAACTTAATTCATAAAAAGTTTTGTATGACATAAGTCGCCAGATAAGAACGCTACCCTTATATTTCTTGACATGTACAACACAAGTATGCAGCCGAGGAGTTTAGTTCCCAGTTCCCACACAATGTGAGTGAGCGGACTCGGGCCGGCGGCCGCGGTTACAGTTTCTTTATCCGGATCACAACAAACATCCGCATTATTAATGAGCGGCCCATTTTTATTCCTTTGTGCTCCGCAGTAAACAAATGGCCGCTTCTGGGACTCTGGGGGTGGTGGGGCAAGGGGGGGGGGACTGGGTGAGTCCAAGTGCTTCCTGATTGCGTACGTTGTAAATTCTCTTCCAAAGTTATGGAGTTTGTCTTGCCAAGGCAAACACTAATCTGGCATTAAATCTTCGAGATCTACCTGGAGACTCTCGATTGCCTACATACACCTACACATACTATCTTGACTCAGAATAGTTCTGTTCTAAAATCTATTCACGAAAATCGTATTAAGAAACCAAATCTTTACTTTTTGTATTAGCGTTGGAATTTTTTTCATTTTTACCGCGCTAAATTAGAGAACACTTTTTATTCCCTTTTCTCGAAATTTAATTAACACTTCACTGTTTAAATAGTTACAACTGTGTTAAAACATGTTTTACAACAGTTTAAACTTCTTTTGCGTCTCATTTCCTGTACGCTATAATGTGAATTTTAATTATCTAGTTCAAAATTGTAATTATCCTTAGAACTAACCCTGATTATTTCTTTGATTTGTTATGTGAGATTGGTATGGAATCCGACCCTTGACAATCTCCCCTGCATCCCGTCCCGGCCCAGCTCGACCCGCGTCCATCTTCTCTTTCTCGACTCTTTGTTTATTCGCCAATTTCCATAATATAATCCGACAGCTCTTAATGATTTGCTAACTCGTTCAGATCAGTCTCTGAGGAAATATTATTTTATATTATTACTAACGCGATTCTCAGAAAAATTAAAAGGAATTTATGGGTTATCATTGCCCAGTAATACCTATGCATTTTTACTATGCATGCTCCATAATGACATTTCTTTATATTTTGTAAATATACAATTTATAACTAATTAAACCTTTTCCTTAATAATTAAACCTTTAATTAAAGGGGGAGACCTGGTGTCCTGTAGTATTTTGTATTTTTGTATTTAAACTGTTTTTGTCCACAAAAACATTATTTTTATATTATTAAATAACTTGACCGTTATTTGAAACTTTAGACATATAGAGAGAGGCTATATGTTTTCTGCTGTCTCTTTCTACCTATATAGTGCTGTCTCGCTCGCACGATCCCACCATCTCACCGGGCAGGTGGCGGGGCGCCTTAGTGGCGCACGCCGGTTTTGAAATCATTGGCGTCTTGTTTTCTGCAGCGCACGGACGTGCCAAGGATAATTCTGGTAAAATTTGAAAATTTCCTTAATTTTCATTTTATTTCACTAGTAAAAGTAAATTCTCTTATTTGATGGTAATATCCATCTATCTTAAAAAAAAAAAAAACATTTGATTTAACGGAGTTTCCGTTCGGTTTTCATTGTGTTTAAATTTATTACTCTTTAATTTTTGTGCTTGTCTTTTTTGTGCATAATACAGGTTTTTTTCCACAGTGACAGTGAAGTGTATAATTATACAGTTAATTTACAATGGCAAATGTTGACAAGGTTAATATTTCGCCTAGGCCGGGTCCATCCAATGTTGACGCTAATTCCAACATTAAGACCAATTCCCGAAAGCCCTTAAAAAGAAAACGGTCGCGTAGTGTTTCAAGTAGTAGCGCTTCTTCAAGCAGTAGTGGATCTAGTTCATCATCTAGTTCTAGTTCGTCTGAAAATAATAAGCGTAGACGAAATAAAAAGGGGGGCAGAAATCATCGCCGACACGATTATCGCAAACATGATGACCGTCGTTTTAGTAAAATATTGCGTGAATTAAACGACCTCCGCAAAAAAGTTAATCTTTACGAGGGAAATCAAAACTGTTCTTCTTTTCACAACGACGGTTATGTTGTTGACGGTAACATTAGTGGCGAATTATATGACCGTAATAGCCCAGTTCCGTCGATTTTAAATCTACCCTCATCTGAAATGGAATCTAAAATAGTTTTTGATATCGATACTAAATTAAAAGAACCGTCTGTTCCCAAAACGTCCGCGGAGTATTTAAATATTTTAAAGGATATTCAACATTTTGATAACACTGAATGGTGTGAAGTTAGATATGCGGACACACAGAAATTGTATAATTCTACACCGGGTTTTATCGAACTAGAATCTAACGATGAGCTAAAAGCCTATGATTCATCGCGTCAATTAGCGAATTCCGAAAGATCCTATGCTGCTTTAACATCATGTGTTCTTAAACAACGTGATGTTTTACAAAATTCTTTTTCGCGATCTTTTACAATGGGCTCGAGAATCGGAAGTGGGTCATGATTCACTACGTGATAAAATAGAAAATTTGTTCTTAAAGGGAGATTTTTCGAAGTTTCCTCGGAACTACTTCAACTTATCTGTGGACACCGGGCGGAAATTATACAAATGAGAAGAGATGGCATTATTAACTACGCACGGGACCCTCTTATGAAAACTGCATTGCGTAAGGTTCCACCCTCATGTCAACATTTATTTAATGCTGAATCCTTAACGTCTGTACTCGAGAAGGCTGGGGGAGTCAAGAATAACTTCATACCCTTGCATAAACAGGATTCTAAGTCCAATGCCTCGGCCACGCAGGTGGACTCGAGCAAACCGACTCGCCTCCCCGCGCAGGGGCAGGCGACTTGCAACGGGCCCCCGCAGGGCCCAAATTCACATGGATGGTGTGCATCTCACATTTCCCATGCCAAACAACCCCCGCAGGGCTGTTGTGAATATTGTCCTCCGCAGGGACATCATTCTGGCAACGCTGACTTTCGTTCCGCACGTAATACTTCCAGAGGTTCCTTTCGCACCAGAGGGGGCCGCCAGACCAATAGATCGCAAGAGTACAAAAATAGAAAATCAGCAGGAACATCCTCTGACTCGAAAACGCGAGGTCGAAATCGTGGTGGTAAGTATTAACAATCACTTCAAGGCGGGTCGACTACTTCTATTTCACAAGCGATGGGAGCGACTCGGTGCGCCACCATACATACTAAACATTTAAAGAGGGTATCGCATACCTTTTCTTCAAAAACCGCCTTTGGTAATGCCACACTTAGTGAACGCCTAAACACCGCTGTGTCAGAGGCCATGTCAATAGTTTTATCGCAAATGCGAAAGCAACGTGTTCTAGAGGTGGTCAAGCCGTCTCCAAGCTATGTGTCAACGATTTTTCTAATACCGAAGGGCGACGGTACTCACCGCCCGATTTTCAATCTTTCCTTACGGAACGATTATGTTATGAAAGTCAATTTTCGGCTTGTAAATGTACAGCGCACTTTTTGGGTCAGCTGCTAGAGATGACATGTTTACCCTTTAGCCTCAGTTCGGTTCCGAAAGTTTTCGCCTCCCTGACCAACTGGGTGGCACAGAGCTTAAAATAAAATCAAAAATAAAGAGAACAAGGGTTACGTATTCTAGTATATTGATAGATCTCAAAGTTCTTCAAATCTAAGTGGGCCTTCTATACTTCGCCAGCTTTATTTTCTTATAGCATGATATAAGCCTTACTAGCATTTCTCAATATTTTGACCAAAGTGACAGACACAAGAATATATCACATACCAAACGAAGCCATAAAAGACCTTGCCTGGTGGTATTGGACAACCGGTCTTTCTTGAGCCAGTTAAACAACCACGAATGTTGACTGCACTGCCATCTGTAAGAACTCCTTGAGGTTTAAAAATGTTGGAAACTGAACATTATTACTCAAGGGGGTCAACTCTTTTATGGCAATGCGATTACAAAACTGCGGTCGCTCACATACGCAACGAGGGCGCGGCACGAAGTCGTCTGCACTGACAGAAAAAGTTCGTTCATCAGTTCAAAACATCAAAAAGTTCGTTCTCAGATTCAGATATCTGCTCAACATATTCCCGGGAAGTACAACGAGCACGCAGATCTGTCTCGCTACCGCTTAGTCCCAAAATGGCTCCTGCTGCCATCCAGCACGGAAATAATTTTTCAGAAATTCGGTACTCCTTTGATAGACCTTTTTGCTTTGGTCGCAAATTATGTTTCACTAGACCATTGGACACTCAAGCCGATGACGATGCTTTCTCCCAAGCCTGGGACTACAGCCTTGTTTGGGTGTGTCCTCCCTGATTCCGAACGTGCCACGCTGGGAACGTCTATTTTGAAGAGCAGATCTAAAGTCCTGCGCCCTAGCTGCCCCATTCTCGTTCCACAACCTGCCACGATCCCTGATAGACGTTGCAACAGGGCTTCCTCGTCCCAAAGTTCATGAGATGACCCTGGAAGTGAGGAAATGTGGGGGTGGCCTAGCTTAATAAATTGGAATAATTTTCAACTCAATCTACTCAGCGTGTCTTGGAGGCCCTCTACCAAAAAGACTTATAAGACAGCATATACTAGATGTGTATCCTGGTGTAATAGACATCAATTCAATCCCTTTCGTCCAAATGGATCTGATTTAGTAAAATATTTAGCTGATTTGTAAATCTTGTGTTTCATTTTTATGTCAATGTATGAATTTGATGAATATTTTCAACAAGTAGGCATACAGCTGTATTACTTTTGTTATGCTCCGGTTGTCATGTACACGATTTGACATTATTGTCAATGGATAATGAGCATCTCCAGCTTTTCCATGATTTATTGTTTTGCGGCCAATCTTTGGATCAAAAACAGATAACTCTGATTACAGGCAATCGGGATGGAAACTACTAGCCAAACATGCTAATAGAAGACTACATCCAGTTTTTTGGGTGAAACATTTTGTTGTTCTCCTTGAAAATAAAGGCACTGAGGCAGGCTGCTGAAATCTATTTATAAACCTGAAAGGCCATCCTAACGCTTCACGCATTTTCAATGGCGGATGGATCAAACTAACATCAACGGATTGCCCGGAAGTATCGGTTTACGGTTGCATTTAAAAACTGGTTTGAGAATATTCCTGTTGCTGAAATCCTATCCCGTGGCAACTGGCGTTCCTGTAATATCTTAAGACAATTCTACAGACGGGAGGTGGTGCAGATTGCTTCTAATAGAAAGATGTCTAATTTGTTTGTTGCTTTAATTAAGTTATTGCAATTAAATGTTTCTAATTAAAAATTTAATTCATATCAAAGTGATATTAGTTTCGTTATTTAATCAAGGTTTAAATCTTTAAATAGATTATTTTTCTTTTGAAATAATAAAGAATATTATTTTTATATTTTTTATTTTTATTTCATGCTCGCATTTCCCTGTAGTCACTACTACGAGAAGATAATATATAATCAATTCTTTCATCATTCATTCATTCATTTTAAATTTTACCCATCTCACATTGGCGTCTTCTCGCCCATCATCATCTCACCCAGGCGATAACAGACACGTCTCAATATGTCTAAAGTTTCAAATAACGGTCAAGTTATTTAATAGAAGCGTTTACCTGAAATAAAACGCATATTAAATACTTACCTTATTTGAAACTTTAGTTTCAATCCTGCCTGGGTATATTTCGACTCAATGATTTCAAAACCGGCGTGCGCCACTAAGGCGCCCCGCCACCTGCCCGGTGAGATGGTGGGATCGTGCGAGCGAGACAGCACTATATAGGTAGAAAGAGACAGCAGAAAACATATAGCCTCTCTCTATATGTCTAAAGTTTCAAATAAGGTAAGTATTTAATATGCGTTTTATTTCAGGTAAAACGCTTCTATTATTTTTTCTTTAAAAAATAGTTGCATCTTGCTACGCCGTGGTAGTATGCTGCGTCGTTGTAGCCGCCGCCGCGTAGTCGTAGCATTTTGTAGAGTCGCAACCGCTGACACTCCGTCGGAGTCGGGAGTCATAGCTCGTAGCTCGTAGCACTACGCTGCATCGTAGCACTATGCTTCGTCGTAGCACTGTGCTACGCAGTCTGTTTACCACGTCTTATACTTACGCTCTGCGCTGTTCGTGTATTCGGTCAATTTTGTAGCACGATTTTCTATCATTCGTGGTAATAAGAATCGTAAGGAATAAAACGCCGCCGCCGCGGAGAATACCAACCATGAAGTTTTCGGCATTTCGCGTAAATAAAAAAACATTTACGGATTTTTCTTTAAATAATTCTCTAATGTGTGCCATAAACGTGAAATACCATCTCACAATTTTTTGTGTTTACCGAAATGAAACATTTTGTTTCTTTAAACACCACAAACATTTTTATTACTCACTACGGAAAACCCTAGGCTCCGTGATCTGACTGGCACCATCCCGCACTTGCAAACGATCTGTGGTCTCTCGGGTTACACATGTAAGATTCTCGAAGGCAGGCCTGAAAGTCTTCTTGGAGGCGGCGACAGTTTGGTATGCGATAGCTCTCTTCCGTAGCCTCGTTACTTCTCATTGAGTTCCGACCCACAAACCTTATTAAAGTACCCACAAATATTATTAAAGTTTCTAATGATAATGGCATCAAGTCTTTTATTAAAAAGTAATAGAAAATGGTATGCGAGACAGATCTAGTTTTTTGCCATAAACATTAGAACTTGAATCGAGAGGAGCGAGGTCATAGCAAGCCGTATCTAGCGCAGCCACGTCGCTCGCTGGCGCGGCGCCAGCTGCGGCACACTCCTCGTCGCCCATATATTACATCACGTAGAAAAAAAATACATTAAATGATTTTTGTTTTCAAACTATATAATAAATACAATACAAAACCAATACAATAATTACAACCGTAATTGGAAAATTACTGAAGAGCCTTTTCAAATCGCACTGTTATATAATTATAGTTTACGCTTAACGTTATAGTTGGTTATAGTTTTTCGCTGTATATGCTTTCCGATTTTGCAAAACCAATAAAACAATTGATGTAAATCTGTGCTAAAACTACAAATAAAATTGGAATCATTACGTTGAATCCAATTTCGATGTATGAATAAATAATAAATTGGATTACATTTATCCCAGAATTCGTATATGTAATTAAATGGATCGGTACCGCTTGCCGGACCCCGATCATCGAGGGCGAGGGCGGGGGGTGCGGTGCGGTGGGGGGGAGGGGGAAGCCGATCGCATAAATCTTGTTTTATTGAGACCGGACCGGAAATCGAGAATGGAAATTTAGGTAACCCGGGGCCGGACGGCGGGCGGGCCGGCGATCCGGTTTTTATTCAGCGCGGCATTATACATTATACATATGTAGATTTACTATAAGTACATGTCTGATACACGAGTAAAGTCCGGAAATTTACATACGTCGAGCGGGAAATGGAGACCTTCTGGTAATGTGGTTTCTCTGTTGAACCTAGAAGGGTGACTTTGTGGCACTATAGAGATAGATATATAAATTACATAGCCAGTCCCTTTATGATGTGGTTGTAACCTGTTGACAAATGACTTTTAAATACTTGAATCTTAATAGTTATATTTATGTGCAAAAGTAGTTACTGTAAAGTACTGGCAATGGCAACACAATGCACGTGTGTGTTACAGGCTTCTATTTTCAGTTTAGGTCTACTCTCTTGTATTGTATTCAATTACCTTCATAGGTAAATCCTTGCTCAGGCAAAGCAAAAAATTTTCTTACTACAACTATTCTCATCTCATGTTGCACTTTAAATATGGCGTTTCCGGCCCTTACAGCCTGAATTGTCGCAATCCTATCAAACGTTGACAGTTGGCAGAGAGGGTAGTAGTGACGTGCGTGTGGTTGTTGCAGTGCTGTCATGCGGCGAGGCGGCGGGCGGCGCGCGGCTGGCCAAGCGCTACGTGGGGCTGTACACGGGGCCCTACTTCGACCCCTCCGCGCCCAACAACATCACCACGCAGCTCGGCACGCACGCTTACCTCCCCTGCAAGGTATGGATCATCTACTGCACCTGTTTGTTCAATACCTCCGATAGACCCGTCACCTGCTGTCGGCTATACTGCAAAACCATTTAACAAAACCTCAAACCTCGTCGTTCTAGCGACACAACTCTAGCGACCATCTGCGACGATGGAATCAACAGCCACTCAATCGAACGACATCCAAGACTTGCTCAACTCTCGTGGTACCATTGAATTAGCATGAGTCTTTTGCTCTCATGTAATTTGATTTGTATATGTTCCAGGTGCGCCAGCTCAGTAACAAGTCGGTGTCGTGGATCCGGCGGCGCGACGCGCACATCCTGACGGTGGACCGGTTCACCTTCATCGCGGACGAGCGCTTCCAGGCCTTCCTCGTCGAGGCCACCGACACCTGGACTCTGCAGGTACACTCAGTTGCACGGAATATCTTACCACCCTAAGATAGGATTCTGTGAGATAGGAAATTAGGTTTCTCTGCATTTGACTGTTCAATTTGAGATAATTACTAGTTGTGCCTTTGTGAAAATTCGGGATAACAGTATCTAGTTATCAAGGTCGACATGTAGTTTTTTTACTATTCAAATTGCATTTAGATTCTTTAGTTATTAATATGATCACTAACATGAGTAAGTATTGCGGCAGGTGAAGTACGTGCAAGCGCGCGACGCCGGCGTGTACGAGTGCCAGGTCGGCACCGAGCCTAAGATGAGCCACTTCGTGCAGCTCAACGTTGTAGGTGAGCTCACTCTTTAATTCGAATTATTTATTATGTTACTAGCTTTTGCCCGCGGATTTGCTCGCATGTTTTTCCCACGGGACAGTGATTTCTCTCAGGATGAAAGGTACCATATGTTCTTTTCAGTACTTCTGACTAAGTGTATGCCAAATTTCAGGAATATTGGTTGGATAAAGTATTCTTGACATAATAAGTTGTTAACGCATGTACTGTTTGTGTTTGCTCCCCAGTGCCAAAGATCGAGATCGTGGGCGAGGCGGACCTGTACGTGAAGGCGGGCAGCACGGTGAGCCTCAAGTGCGTGATCACGCAGGCGCTGGAGGAGCCGGCCTACATCTTCTGGTACCACAACGACGAGCGCGTGCTCAACTACGACAGGAGCCTCGTCGAGATCCGCATGGAGCGCGTCGCGCCCGACACCACGGTATGACGATGCTCTCACTCCTATTTGTGCTCCTCTTTATCGTCTTCCTTCCATGCTGGGAGCGAAAAAAATACAATGTGCCAGCTGTTTCTCTTCCCGCGCAGACTGAGTTTAAAACTGAGGAATCTTGTCATGTCAGCCATTTCGTGCGGGTTACAGACGTTGGCGGGGAGGGCGTACCCTTCCCCGCTACACTATCCGCTCCCCGCAAACACCTTGAGTATCTCCTGTCAGCCCCGTCTGTTACCGCGCAGGAAGGTCGCACACGACGACATCGTTGTCGGACTATAGCAACCTGTCATTATATCTGAATCTCCATTGCACCAATAAGCCCACTATTCAGCTGTCTCACAAGTCTTGTCTGTTTCTACCTCGTAAGGGATAAAGACGTGATACTGTGTTCTGTATTTTCAATATTACGTTACAAAAATCCGTATTAATGTGACTGAAGTATTACATTATAATATGACATCAAAAATAGAGTATCTACATTGTTGTTCTGCGTATGAAGCGGATACAGTTAAGTATGGTTGCCTGTATGATCGGACACAAGCGCGCTGTGTTGGTTGCAGGTGGGCAACCTGATCATCTACGCGCCGCGGCGCGAGGACTCCGGCAACTACTCGTGCGCGCCCTCCAACCTCGACTCCGCCTCCGTCGTGCTGCACGTGCTCAGTGGTACTACACCTTTTATTGTTTTCTTCGAGGGTGGACTTGTGCAGCTTTTTGAAATAAAAGTCGCCATTTTTACACGACTGACCAAAAAAGGAGTGTTATGTTTTCAGGGTTCATGTATGTAAGTATGTATGTGTAAATGCAAACGACCGGGTTACGTCCAAATCGTTTTATTTCTTTCTCTTTCTTATATTCTACGTATTACATATTTCTGTCGCGCTCACACTCTTGTCACTGTCAACTATCTTTTTACTCTTTCATACTACATGGTTCATCTATCATTCCGTCTCACTTCCACACTTTGCGTTTCGTTACCTTACATGCCCTTTGAAATTTACAATTTTATTCATAACAAACAAATTTTAAATTTCACATTCATACAACCTTACATGTTCTGGTCCGTACTGATTTAAATTATACAACTTTAAGACAACAAACTTTTAAACCTTTCTAATAAAAATGTTAACAAAACTTTTACAACCTTTTAGTCTAAGTGATAAAATTATGACAAGCTAACAACAACATTGATACATTCAGTCAAACTTTCATGCTTGTGTCTTATGTTAATTTAATTATGTTAATTTAAAAACCTATTCTTACTTTATGTTATGTTACTACTTTATTTTTAATAAACTATACTTTAACTAAAACTGACTGTGTTTTATTTTATTACAAACCAAAAAAATAATAAAAAAATTTAAACATTGAATTTTCACTACTCATAACTTGAAATATTTTGAACTATACTAATGCTGACAACTGTTAACAAACTAAAATTTTAAATCTTTTACTATATTCTCAAACTTGAATTTTATTTAGAAATCTATACAAACTTTGAAAATCTTCTATTTAGAAAGAAAACTTCTACTTATAATATCTTAGATATAAAAAAATAATGTTACAACTATGATGTATTTACTAAAATACATAAAAAGTCTTGCATAATGCATGATACTATTTTAAGTTTACACATGTACTTTATGTGTACCAATTTTACATAACCTATCCTACTTTAAGTACTATTACATACTTATTATTACACAGAATTACATTTGTGGAAAAACAAATTATGTAAGTAATATCCTACTTGATACTACCATTATTAAGTTATCTATTTAACTTTACTATCAGTTGTAGAACTTCACAGCAATGTTAAAAAATCAATGAATAATACTTGAAATTCAAAAACTTTGATACAGAATTACATTTCTAGGGAGAAAAAAAAATTTACTGTTTATGATAATCTTCAAAAGAAAAACTAAATTTTAAATTTTCATGTTTTTGTCATAAAGCTATTATTTATTTACTACAAAAAAAGTTTAACTGAACTTCTATTAAATTCAAAGGTATAAATTTGGTATTTTAGTTTTACGACCTCTACTAGTTACATATTCTTTATATTCAACGTTAGCTTCATTCCTCTGTTCGGCTTGGCTTGACTGCTCGTCCAAGTCACCTTCACCGTTTTCATCAGAAATGCTCTCGTACTGGTCATCGGTATTGGGGTCATCTTGGTCATCAGAGATACTGTCATCATGGTCATCTGAGATACTATGGAATTCTTCCTCATAACTACTATGGTCATACAAACTATTATCATTAAATTCTGAAAAAGCTGAAATAGAATTTAGATTAGGAGAACAAGACATTGGCTTCAAAAATTGAACATGGACTATCTTCTTGACTGACGGCTTCTGTAAATCTTGAATCTCATAACATACTGAACCAATCTTCTTAATGATTTTATATGGGCCTTTATATCTTGGCGTTAACTTATTATCTGTGGGTTTATACCATTCATATAATACATAGTCTTCTGGCTTGAAATTATGTTCTACTCTTCTTAAATCAAATCTACTTTTATTGTAAAAATGTACCTTGTTGATATTTGATAATGCTGTTTCTCTAGCTTCTGACAAAAAATCTAATTGGTTTTTTCTGTTAACATCCTCAAAAATTGTTCCAAAGTGTATCTCATCTGGTGGGATTCTAGGTTCAAAACCAAATAATAAATAAAAAGGTGAATAGCCTGTGGTCTTCTGTTTAGACATATTAATAGCAAGTACTGCTTTTGGCAATAATTTATCCCAATCTTTAGTGTTATTCAATGCAAATTTAGTTAATGTGGATACTATAGTGGCGTTAGCACGCTCCACTAATCCATTACTTTGAGCTGTATATGGGGTTGTTGGTATATGTTCTATTCCAAACTTTGCAAAAAAATTTTGAGTCATTTGACTTGTAAAACAAGGTGCACTGTCAGATATGTAAGTCAATGGTGGTCCAAATACATAAATGAGGTCATTTTCAATAGTGTCAATTACATTCTGTGCGGATAATGTGTAAGTTGGCTTTGCAAAAATGTATCTTGTGGCATGGTCAATGTGAACAAAAATATAAGTATTACCTGACTCTGTTTTCGGTAATGCAACTATATGATCTGATGAAATTACTTGCATTGGTGTTTCTGGTATCGGTCTTTGTCCCATTTTTCCATAAGCTAGCTTTGTGCGTCTGTTCGTCTTTGCACAAGTAACACATGCTGCAACATATTCTTTGACATCTTTGCGCATACTCTTCCACCAGTGTTTGCTTCTTATTTTACTTAAAGTTGTGCTGAAATCTAAATGGCCATTATCATCATGTGCAATTTTAATTATATTTTCTCTGTGACTCTGTGGAACTACTATTTTCTCTTTATTGAATAAATCTTTCTCATTAATATGTAATAATATTCCTTCAGATAATTTAAATGATTCATTTATTTGTCTCAAATGTTGTGTGTTCGGTTCTTTACATAGTTTCTTACATATTTGTTGAATGAATGAATCTTTGCTCTGTGCTAATTTTAATTTTTCTGTATTACTGCTGACTACTAACATACATAAATCTGCTAATGGGTATCTTGATAAATGATCTGCAATTACATTTTCTTTTCCTGGTCTATGTACAGGTGTAAAATCAAATGGTGCCAAGTCGACGACATATCTGGCGAATTTTCTATTCATTTTAGCTTTATCAATTATGTAAGCAGTTGAATAACTATCTGTGATTAATGTGAACTTTCTGCCCAACAAATAAATTCTAAATTTACTTACAATAGCCCAGTGAACTGCTGTAACTTCAAGCTCATTGATATGGTATCTGGTTTCGGCATCTTTCAGACATCTGCTGGCATACTCAATTACCTTTTTGTTACCATCTTGAATTTGCAATAAACAAGCGCCTATACCTTGGTAACTGCTATCTGTTTCTACAATGGTCTCCGCATCTTGCTGAAAATTTGCTAAAACTGGTGCTGAAATAAGTAATTTCTTTAAAATTTCAAAAGATTCTTGCTGGTGTGACGTTAAATTAATTTTGGCATTCTTTGTAACTTTATTCTGAAAATTTTCTTCATTCTTTGTTTTCTTTAATAAATCTTGTAAAGGTTTAGCGATAGATGCATAATTTTTTATATATTTTCTAAATGCTCCTGTAAATCCTAAAAATGAACGGATTTCTGTCAATGTTGACAATGTTTTATATTGTTCGATAGCTGCTGTTCGTTTTGGGTCTGTTTTCTCTTGTCTGTAACCAACTATTTTTCCAAATAATGGTATCTCACTTGCTATAAATATACATTTTTCTTTATTTAATTTTAATTTTTTTTTCTCTTGTTAATTCAAAAACTTTTCTCAATAATATAATGAAATCCTGAAATTTATTTTTACCTCCTGTAATATCATCAAAATATGCCCTTACTCCTTCATTATACAAATTTCCATAAGTTGTTTTTATTACTTTTGACATAATAGATGGGCCTCCAACTAAACCAAACATTACTCTCATAAATTCTATATGGTAATCTTGTGTTATAACAGCTGTTTTGAAAATGTCTTCCTCTTTTATACAAATATTGTGGTACGCATGATAAATATCTAACTTGAACTTGTATACAAACTGAGATACTGTTGTTACTATGTCTTCCATTCTTTCTATTGGTTGTGCGTCCAAAATTGTAATTGGGTTAATAGTTTTTGAGTAATCTACTACTGGTCTGTATGGTGTTGTTTCATGAAAAGGTTGTTGCACTACAAACATCGGGGCTGCATATGGTGAATTTGAAAATCTACATATCTTTTGTTCGAGCCATTTTTCTACAGTTTCTTTTAAAAAATTGCGTTCCGGATCTGGTAGTCTATATGGTTTGCAACTAATAGGCTTATCATGCTTTAATTTAATTTCTAGTTCAAAATCTGTAAACTTTCCTATGTCATTTGTGTTTGTCTTGAAAATATCCTCAAATTCTGATACTAATTTCATTACTTCTTCTTTATTTTCACTTGAAATATCTTGAAATTCTACACAACATGCTACTGGTTGTACTTCTTTGCTTACAGATGGAAAATATTCAGTGTGTGTCGGTGTAATGATACATATCTTGCCATCGGGCTCATGGATAATCCTAGCATATACTGCAAACTGCCAGTCTTTACCGATAATCATAGGTACTGGGAGATTTTCACAAATAGCTATCTGGGGCATAATATAATCTATATTACCTACTTGTAATCTAGCAGATAACCATCCAATTGGTGTAAAACTGTTTCCTGCCACCTTATAATTTCCTTTCTGCCATTCATATACTTGAGTATCTTTTGGTAACCAATTTTTATCTATTATTGTAATTACCGAGCCTGAATCTGGAAGTGCTTCTAGTTTAATAGATCCATTGAAAGTTACTGGTATTAATGTCACATTTGGCGAATCATTCTGGACACAACTTACTTGTTTTTGATCATTCTTGACAATATTTAATGACTGAACTTGCCTATATTTACTATCTTTGTTTAAGCTATCAATCTTACTATCTTTTTTCTCATTAAATTTACTTGAAATAGCTTTTTGTTCCACTGTACAATTATATGACACATGACCTTTATTTTTACAACGAAAACATACTTGATCTTCTTCCTTATCTACTTGTGGATTAAATTTTGGAATAAATTTACTTGATTTCTGCGTTTCACTATTGGTGGATGTGTTGGAATTTTTGGATGTACTTACATTATCTGAAAACTTGGTGTATCTTTCTCTGGGTTGCACTTTCCTTATCTTGTCTATAGCTGATACATGCTCTAATAGTTCTTCAACATTGCCACAACAATGAGTAGCCAACGGGATTGACCAACGATGATCCGTGATACCTTCCAAAATAAGTGACACTCTGTCTGCATCTGAAATACTGGTAGGAGAACGTTCAAACATTGCATTTTTATTATAAATGTATTCAGTGAGAGTTTCAGTAGACCTTAATGTTCTTTTTGATTGGTAAGTAATAAATTCTGCAAAAGACATTTTAATCGAAAATCTTTCCAACAGTTTAGCTTTCCATTCATCCCATGTCAATATATTTTTGCCATATACCTTATGCCAATCATTTGCAGGACCTCTAAGTCGCATTGCCGCATTGACCAACCTCAAATTATCTGACCAACTTGCCAACGATGCTACCCTTTCCACTTGCCTAATCCAATCTTTGACATTGTCTATTTTATGTCCAGCATATATGGGAATAGCCTGACTAGTATCGGATGTAGAAAAAACTTGAATGCCTGTTTGGGCTGGATTCACCAATTTGCTTAACAGTTCCGATTGAGTTTGCAAAATATGAACTAATACTGATTCATTACCTGAATTTGTTTCATTACCTGAAGTACTTTCATTACTTTCCTTATTTTTGATCATCTCCAATTCTAATTTCAAATTCCTCAATTCAATTTGTTCAGATTGCCGGCGTGCTTTCTCCATTTTGTAAGATTCCAACATGCCTATTTCCATCTTGGAAATATTATCTAGACGCAGGCGTTCAACTAACTCCGTTTTTATACCTGTAGTAGGTAAAAACCTTGATCGTAGTTCATCCTTCAACTGATTTACATTAAACTTCTCAATTTCTTCCGCTTTTGTACTTTCCATTGTGATGGCGTGGTGTTGCTTGATGCTGAAAAGGAATCCGTAGGGATCACTTCCCCAAATCGTCGGAATATATACTGAAACGTAGTATAATACACGCGACTTGTAGTAGAAACGTTACTACACGTATTTTATTATAATTTGACACGTAAATTACAATAATTAACTTTAATTTGCGCAGCGCCATGTAAATGCAAACGACCGGGTTACGTCCAAATCGTTTTATTTCTTTCTCTTTCTTATATTCTACGTATTACATATTTCTGTCGCGCTCACACTCTTGTCACTGTCAACTATCTTTTTACTCTTTCATACTACATGGTTCATCTATCATTCCGTCTCACTTCCACACTTTGCGTTTCGTTACCTTACATATGTATGTAAGTTTCTTTATTCCACCATAAGTCCTCAACGGCTTAACAGATTTTGATGTGAGAGGTATTGTTAGATTCCTTGCATTCCCCCGAGTGACATAGGCTATGTGAGTTGTCAGTCGTGTTTTTTATTTTTTAATAATTTGCTTGTTAACATGTGCAAACAATAGTGCTTACTAGGACATGAGAACTATATAAGGATTTTTATATAGTATGTTTTTGTGAATGTTACAATGGGCAAAGAGAGATCCTTTTTATTACGGTTGAAACTAGGAGGTCAGTAACAAAAAAAACTGAATGGTTTTTTATTTTGTGGAAAAATATATAACAGGATAATAACTTTTGTCATGACCATACACTTTACATAGCCCTTAGGATATGGCCTTGACACGGTTTCATATATCTTTGACCAACTACTTTGTATACTTCGAAAGCAAGTCATTCATTGCATACAAGTTACGACAACTTAGTTGCACCAAGCACAATTTGGCAGTGTCATCGTTTCAAGTGTGTTGCAATCAATCTCCTCTCAATTTTTTTATAGCGATCGATGTAAATTGATCAAATCGAAGGTGCTAAGAAACTCGCTGAGTATTTTTCACTAGTTAAATACTAATGTGAACATTCCAGGCGAGCAGCCGGCGGCCATGCAGCACGGGAACGCGGCGCCCGCGCCCGCGCCGAGCGCGCGCGCGCTGCTGGCGGCCGCCTCGCTCACCTCGCTCGCCTCGCTCGCCTCACTCGTGTCGCTCGCTCCCAGAACTGCGCTAAGATTGTGCACGCTCGTAGCACTCGCCCTACTCATCCCGTAAGTATTACTTATTATTTTATACAGCTGTTTATTTAAAATGTTGTATTTATAAAACATACAAATACATTAACAATAACTCAATGTTAACCTTAGCATTAACTTCAATTTTGTTGCAACTATATAATACCATTAACGATAACCATTACATATTTTTTGTAATTTTATGAATTAAAGTTTTATTTACCTAAATAATACCAACTGACGATAATAACAGAAAATATATTTTTCCAGTGTGATGTGTCACGATGAAGACGAGCCGAGCAAATAGCGGCGCGAGTGATAGTGAGTGAAGTGAGTGACTCAGTGACGCTAAACTAAACGTCCAAACATTCGCATACGATGCGAGTGCTAACTTAATATTGTAAATTTTCAAATACCTATATCGATTAGTCGAACGGTCGGTCGGGAGCGTTGTGATATGAACGATTAGAGACGATCGAGGAGGAATTAAATTATTTATATCGGTACTAAAGTTTATATTATTATGGGAAACAAACTATGTAAATAATCGGGAGTTTGTAAAATTGTACATATAATGGGAGCGTCGCGCTCGCCCTAGCTACATCGAAGTTGATATCGTCGCAAGACGCCCTCCGGATTTGTTAACAGTACAAATGTCGATCGGAATTGCCGCCACAGTACCTACTAGCCGCGGGCTCCACGGGTTTCTATTGTTACTGTATACTTTGTTACGTACTGTAAATACTTGTTTTGTGTACTGAGTACTGCGAGATCTCCCGCGCCGGCGACTTCTCCTACGTGCGAACTCTGCTTCGATCTCTCAGACTTGTGAGCGCATTGTTTTAGTTGTTGTTGGCCCAGCCAAATGTATATACTATTTTGCACATACTGTGTTTGAACGTATGAGAACAAATTACAGCCGCTGAACACACAAACACACTCTATATAAAAAGAAGTAAGAAGTCCTGAAAATTTCAGAAACATCTCTACCTAATGTGTAAAAATACAAAAACTGAGTTTAGTTATCAGTACCAGCATATCTAAACTCCCAAAGACAGATATAAGAAATTGATACATGGAATATGACAGTGACATTAACTATATTACATCAAAGTTAGTGTTTGTGTGTGCCAGCGTGCGTAGCGCTGTGACGCCGGCGCGGTCTCCTCGAGTTCCCACCGCGCGCCGCGCGACCGCGGCGCCGTGTTGTTAATTTACGTAATATTACGTTGACAGTGGTTCCGAATTGAGTGACTTTGGTTGATTGACACTGTTACTGCCTCACTTGTAAATAATTAATGTAAGTAATACAAATAAAAATGAGATCGTTGAAACATTGACAAGAGTATTATTTATCCCATAAAAATATTTGTAGTGACATATTATTTTTCTCTGTGTATGATTTGTTCAATCGAGATCGGGAAAATCGGAAATATTCTTCAAATTGAGCTTTTTGAAGGCAAATGCACGAGTCACTAAACTCAAATCGCGATAAATGTGCGTATAAAACTTCAAGAGTAGGTACCCTCGATTTCTCTAGGATTCCATCACCAGTTCCTGACCTGGTGGCCATGGGACCAAGTCAGAAGTATATCTTTTCAAACAAAAAAAATAATTCTCCAAATCAGTCCAGGAATCAGGCAGGCATTGAGTAATAATATATTGCTACTACGTATGTTATTTATGGTCTTCATCATCAGTTCCACCTCATCAAATTATGCTATTAGTATAATAGTATGATTATGTAGTACGACATAAATAGTTATAATTATGATTTCTCCAGTATCTCATCATTAGATCCTGACCTGGTGACTATGGGACCCGATTGAAAGTCTTTCAAATAAATAATATTTTTAAAATCGTTCGAGGCGTCTTCGAGTAATCGATGAACATACATACATAAAAAATAATATCACGACGAATTGATGACCTCCTTTTTTTGAAATCAATCAAAAAGACGTCATTAAATATATACGCGAGAGGAAATACACTAACCTTCCAATAGTAAAGATTAGGATTAGTTTCCTTACAAGTTAGATTCAATAAATGAAAGTAATCAAACACTTCAAAACCACCATAATATTTTACACAAGTCTGAATCAACAACAATATAGGTACTCTTCAACGCCGCCCGCCTCTCGAGCTAATGCCCGTTCTCTGCCAGGAAGGCGCGCAGCTGCTCGCGCAGCGCGTAGTTGGGAGACACGCGCGCGTTGCTCAGGCGCCGCCCGGACACCGGGGATATAGCGCCATCTGATGACATTCCGGTCGAGTAGGTATAATACAAAAGAATAAAATTTACAGACAAACCAATAGGCCCATAGTAATAGGTAAAATGTTACTATTACTACAAGCGTAATTATGGTAAAATTTTTGTTCCTTTTAACTGGTTAGATCCTCGGTGAAACTATATGATGGTTGCTACATTATTCAAAAAATTGATTAAAAATCCTTGATCTTATGCTTAATGAAGAAGAAGAAGCAGGCCCTCATATATACCAGGGTTCATGTACAACGAAGAGGTCTCTCAGACAAGGCGTGGAGAGTACATAAGTTTTACCGTTGTCGTTTTCGCTATGCGCACGTGCGTGCGCCTGAGACGAGAGAGGGTAGATAGGTAATGTGACCTGCAGCGAGGAAGAACTCGTGCAGCGCGGCGCGCTCGTAGCTGAGCCCGTCGGCCGCGCGCGCCGGCTCGCGCAGCAGCCGGTGCGACAGCGGGCACAGCAGCGCGTGCGGCGCCAGCGCCTCCTGCAACACACACACATCAACCCATAACCCACTGCTGGGCTGTATATAGGCCTCCCTTTTCTCGTGCTATTTTCTGCGGTACTTTTACATTTTGATTTAATTTAAAAAATTCCATTGTTTTGGGTACACCTAAATTAGGTGGCAAAATAATAATAATAATATAATAATAATCTTTTATTTCGACCAACAGGGATCATAATTTGTTAGTAGCACAGATAACTTAAAACCTAGTGTTAGTACATACACAAAAACACACATACAGACATCACACCTGTTCGTTCTTCAGAACGTGTATCATCGAACAATGATACACATACTGAAAATCGACACGTGACGCAAACATCTTCAGAATACCGTTGGAGCTGGCCCGAAGTCTGCTTGCCAGGGATGTGCACCGTTTGCGGATAGTGGTATAAAAACAATCCACCCTCGCCTCGGCGAACATCCCCTTCGCGCTACAACGTCGAGACAACCCCAACAACACTCTGAAGGCATCATTATATTGGACTCGTAGGGCGCTAAATTGCGTTTGTGTATATTGCACCTGTGCAGAGCAACTACGCTCTGCTGCCAGAAAATGTGCGCAGAGCGAATCCGGACAAACGAAGCGGCGGGAAGAATTCTGTACCGGAACTTCACCGGGAAAAAACCACCGGTAAAAAATAAGTACCGGGAAGAAATCTCCACGCGGCACCACGTTTGCCCGACTAAAACCTAAATAACTTAACGCAGTCTGCTACCACCGTAGCTTATGAAGGGAGCTACAGGGCCCTATATGATAACCTAACCTATAAATTAATTACACTTAAAAAACACTTACCAAGCTAAATCTTCTTTCTCTTCGGATCCAAACTTGAGTATCTTCGGGAAGGGGGAATTCCTAATCACCCTACCTAACCCTTGAGATCTCAATTCCCCAGGACAAATAAATAGATTTCTTCCCGTAGTTTCACTCGGGAACAGCCAGATGTGAACCGCCAGCCACGTTTCACCTCTCACAAGAAAAAGTCACCATGACGGGTACACAAACACAAAGTTCAATAGTTATTTAACAAACAGGAAATTCACAAACACAACTCAAGCTAATTAGCAATCAAAGAACGCGGAACCTCTCGCGTATTAAAAATCAAACCGATATCGCATAGGGCAATGCAATGGCCGTCCGCGAGCCATTCGCACGAGCCGTGTGAAAACCCCGAACGCCCTCTGGCGGCAGCAATGCGAAACGCCTGCGTTTAGTTTTACCCAATATATTACAAACATCCCCCCGTCCCGGTCTGAGAAGCAGACCGCTAGCTTACTCTACGGGAAGGCGGGCGAGAGAGGTCACACCTCTCCTTAAAATCGAACCGTCGACCAACACCTCAGCCACACGCGGAGTGCCATCTCCGCCAAGAATCAAACGTAATATGCGAGCTCGTCGCCAAAGCAATGAGGGCAAATTTGCCTCTTTTAACAATACTAAATCACCCTCCCTGGGAGGCTCAGTCCTGTCTGTCCACTTCACTCTTTGCTGCAGCAAATGCAAATATTCAAGCGACCAGCGACGCCAAAAGTCCTGGCTCATTTGCTGCAACATTTGAAAACGCGACAACCGATATACGCGTTCATCCTTCCACGGGTATTCGGGCAGGGCATTCAACGGCCCTCCCACCAAAAAATGACCAGGGGTGAGAGCTTCCAAGTCATTTGGATCTGGAGATAGCGGACAGAGAGGACGAGAGTTGAGGACCGCCTCAACTTTACAAAACACTGTGGCCAGCTCTTCAAAAGTTAGAGCCGTTTCTCCGATAATGCGGCGGAGGTGGGTCTTTGCGGATTTCACAGCCGCTTCAAAATCCCTCCCCAATGGGGGCAACTTGGGGGACTAAACTTCCAGGTTATTCCCCTTTGGGCAGCAATTTGACTTAAACTAGTACAATTTTTATCAATAAACACAGAAACATCCTTAAGATAATTTACAGTTCCCTTATAGTTTGTGCCATTATCAGACCTAATAAGGGAAGGTAGACCTCGACGCGAAACAAAGCGATCCAACGCGGCGACGAAGGCCTCCGTAGTCAGAGCCGATACCACCTCCAAATGGACAGCCTTGGTGGCCAAACAAACAAATACACACAAATAGCCCTTCACAATACGGGCATTACGAAAGGGAGAAGCCTTGATCGAAAAGGGACCGGCAAAATCGGTTCCAACGCCGTCAAACGGTCTCGAAGGTCGGATTCGATCAGCGGGCAAATCACCCATCTGTGGTTGCATCGTGGATGCCTTCAACCTATAACATGCAATACATCGAAACAGGACACTACGGATTGCTCTTCGGGCTGACAAAATCCAAAACTCGCGTTGCAAAATAGCCAACAAAGCATTGCACCCAGCATGGGCGTTACGAATGTGTCGATCAGACACCAAAAGCTGCACCAAGGGTCCGCCCTTGGGCAACAACAGAGGATGGCGAGTCTCATATGGAAGATCCGCCTTCCGGAGCCTGCCTCCAACCCGAAGAAGCCCATCCGAGTCGATGTACGGGTTCAAACGAGCGACCGCGCCCTTCAACTTAGCGCGTCCGTCGCGCAAAATACGAAGCTCCGACTCAAACCGTCCGGTCTGCACGACACGGACCCAATGCAACAATGCGCTCCGGCGCTCTTCTGCACCTGCAATCGGCTCCAACCGCTTTGCCTGTGGGTTTCTACAATTATGTATGAAACGCTTAATCCAACTGGTAACACCCAGAAGCTTATCCAAGCTGCTATACCGAGCAAGTAGCCAATCCGGCTCCGACGTCGTCTCAGCGACTACAGCATGTACACGGAGCCCAGTCAAACTCAAAGAAGTAACATCTGTCTGACAGACAGGCCAAGAAGTTTCTGATCCCATCAGCCACTCTGGACCCCACCAGAGCGGGTGTGACACCAATTCTGGTGCCGTACAACCTCGGGAGGCACAGTCCGCTGGGTTAAGCTCTCCCGGCACATGTCTCCATGTTATATCAATTCCAATATTTTGAATTTGGGAAACCCTGTTTCCAACAAAAACCTCCAAGGTATGTGGGGCCGCGCGCAACCATGCAAGCGCGACCTGGCTATCCGACCAGGCGAAGATGTCTCGTATCTCGACCGTGGCCGCCAGCTCACTGGCAACGTGATGCAACAATTTAGAAAGAAGGTGAGCTCCACTCAACTCAAGCTTGGGAATAGTCAGCCTAGTCCTGATGGGGGCGACCTTGCTCTTCCCTAACAAAAGCGAGACATTGACCCGGCCATCGGCGTCAACTGTCCGCATATAGACTGACGCGGCGTAGCCTCGCTCCGACGCGTCACAAAAGCCATGCAGGCTGGCTCGATATTTCCCGGGGGGCAATATTCGACGAGGCAAGGCAATCCGATTGACTTCCTTAATCGATGAAAACAACTCGAGCCAATCATCCAATGGAGAGCCAAACAGCGGCTCGTCCCACGAGACGCCCAAAGTCCAAAGTCTCTGAAGAAGACACTTCGCCGAGAATATCACTGGACTGATCCAACCGCTTGGATCAAACATACGAGCTATTACGGACAACACCGTTCTCTTAGTCCAGACCTTTGGTATTTCCAAGTCCACTTGGAATGTAAAAATATCGGTTAGCGGCTGGTACTGCATGCCCAGCACCGCTATCCTGTTGGGATCATCCACATCCTCAAACAGGTGAGGGTTCTGTTGGTGATCCTCCGGGATCCCTTCTAGAACTTTAGGCTCATTAGACAACCACTTACGTAGCTCGTAGCCACCTGCCTTCAATATTTCAATCAATTCATCCCGCAGTAGGAGGGCCTCCTCAATACTTTGGGCTCCGGTGCACACGTCATCAACATACAAGTCACGTGACAGCACGGAAGCCCCACGGGGAAAGCGGATCCGTTCCCGCTCTGCCAATTCAAGCAATGATCTGATGGCGATATAGGGACTAGATTTCAAACCATACGTGTTTGTGTTGAGTTCATACACCGTCACAGGATCCTCAGGGCGCTCACGCCAGAGTATCAACTGGAATCGCCTGTCCTCAGGATGTATGACTGTCTGGCGGAACATCATCCGGATGTCCGCGCCAAAAACCACTTGATGTCTTCTAAAGTTCAAGATGATGTCAATTATGTCCCTATGCAATTTGGGACCTGAATGCAAACATAGATTCAACGAAACTCCGTTCGAAGTGGGTGCGGACCCATCAAAGACAGTCCGCAACTTGCCCGTTGAGGCCTTCACCACCGCGTGGTGGGGCAAAAAGTAATGCTCAGTTGAGCTCCAATCAACTCGAGCCGGAGACATGTGACCCAAATCCTCGTACTCGCGCATAAATTCTATATATTTATCGCGAAGTACGTGGTCACGCTGCATTCGTCGCTCCATGGACAGCAGTCGTTTCTCCGCAAGCGCCCTACTTTGCCCTAGGCTAGGACGAGAGGCAACAAAGGGTAACCTAGTTACAAACCGACCGGAGGGCAACCTCTCCGTGGTCGATCGAAAAAGGGCTTCGCACTCAGCGTGTTCCGGATCCATCCTGGAACTCATAGGTGGCTCCTCCACCTCCCAAAACCTTTGCATGGTCTTGGCCAAGGACGCAGATGCGACAACCGGTGGCTCCTCCGCGGTGCCATTATCAAACACAGGGCCCATCAGGGCAAAACCAAAAATCGTAGACACTGCCATCAGTGAAGACGAACCCAGAGCCTTCTGTGTACCCAACAAAATCCAACCCAATACGTCCGAGCCCAGGAGCAAGTCCACTGGGCCGGGATGAAAGACAAAGGGGTCGGCCAAATCCAGACCCGAAACCAAAGACAACACACCCGGCGGTATGTCTGTCGAGGGGTGCCAACCCGCAATGGTATCCATTACCATAGCCGAAGTCGTGATCCTCATTGTGGAGGACTTCAGCGAAGAAAAGGTGACAAGTGTCTGGCCCGTCAGACACTTCACTTGTATGCCACCAACTCCAAGAAGTGGCACAGGCGAGTCTTCCACGACTAAACCTAACTGGCGTGCCACTCGAGTGGTAACCAAACTGCTTTGAGCCCCTGAGTCCAACAGAGCTCTCAAATTAATGGCTTCCCCCCTACGACCCCATACGCGGACCACCGCGGTAGGGAGCAGAACCGTCCGCGGCTCTGTCCCAGCAAGGGAGCAAGCTAGTTACGGGCTCCCCACTCTCTCCAAACCAGGGGCGCGCCACTGACCCGGATAATATGGCGGGCGAGTGCACATCCCCATCTGAGGGGGGCATAACCCGCGGCCCGGCCATACATATGGTACGGCGGGTGGTACTCCAGCCGTGGGTACTCGTGCAGCGGCGGAGAAAACCGCTGCGGCTGCATGTGTTGGGTATTGGTAACCCGCGTGGAGGGGGTGTCCCCACTCTCACGTCCGATCTAGGGCCCCCGCCCATGGGGGCCCCATCCGGGGCCTGGCCAGCCACATACTGGCCATGACCTTGGGGCGCGTGGTCCCGGTCCGCCAAGACCCGCGCAGGTACGCGACCCCCTCCCGAGGGGGGGTGCGACGAGCGAAGCCGCGTCCTCCGTCCGATGGTGGAGGGCTTCGCGCAGGAGCGCCCCCGCCCATAGGGGACCCCTGCCTCAACAACCGGGGGCCATCCCCGTTCCGGTTCATGCACAGCATCGCGTGGTGCCGCCCACGGCATGCACTGCATGGTATGGCACTGGGACAGTCACGTGCATAGTGACCGCCCAAACAATAAAAGCAAAGTTCATGCCGCTTTGCCATGCGGCGCCTATCTTGTACTGGCAGTCTCTGCCAGTCCCTGCATTGTAGCAGGCTGTGGCCCATCCGGCCACATTGCAGGCAGTCCGCGTCCCTCGCGACTGCTGCCGTGTGTGCAACCCGCACACCAGCTCCACGCGGTGGCGGTTGCCGTCCCTGTTGGGGCTTCCCTCGCCATGAGGGTTCCAAGGGCCTACGTTCAGGCGCTCTGGATGGCGCTGAGTCCGTCATGGTATTCTCAGCAGCCCGTGCCTCAAACTCCAAGAACTTCACCAAGTCAGTGAATGTTGGTAGGGTGGTGCTATCCCGTTCCGCATTCTCGCGCTCAAATCGCGAGCGGATGTCATTGGGTAATTTGCCCAATACAATGTGCACCAGCAAAAAGGACCATTGGTCCACCGGCAGCCCCAGTGTGCGGAGCGCGTTACAGGCCACTGTAACGGGCGTGAGCAACTGCAGGCGCAACTGTGCCCTGTTGGCCACCTTGGGCAGGGCCATCAACTGTGCGGCGTGCGCATCCGCTAACAAACGTAAGTTTTGGTAGCGGGAGTTCAATAACTCCCAAGCCGTATCGTACTGGTCGTCCTCCACCCGGAGGTGCTGGATGAGCGACCGCGCTTCATCCTCAAGAGTGGAGAGGAGGTAGGCCATCTTCTGGGCCTTCGACAAATCCTGTCGTGCTACGACCAGGGACTCAAACATATTTTTATATGCTACCCACTCCTCCATCCTACCCCCAAAGTGGGACAGCTGAAGGGTGGGGAGCCGACCAGTAACCGCTGGTCCTTCCTGTCTAACAGGTGTGCGAGGGGCTGGTCCGCCAGCCTGTCTCGCCCTTATTGCGGTCACCGCCTCCGCGATATCATCGTGCAGACTCAGGATCTGGTCCATGTCCGCCATGTGACCTGCGTAGGCCTCCGGGGTAAGATCGGCTTCGGTAAGCGCCGCCATGGCCGCTTCCGCGCTAATCAATCGTGAGTGGAGGTGATCCGCTCTTAGCAGTATGGCGCCCTCCCTGTCCTTCCGGGACAGGAGTCCTCCGGCCGTCACAAACCATCTCAATTCGTTGGCGAGTGTCGCCCTAGCATTGGAGGCCTTCGCCATCGCGTCAAGTCACAAACAAAAAATAACAAAAGGTAAATAAAAAACAACAAAATCAAGCAACTACACGAAGAACCGCGGTAGGTATGAGAATGGCACAAACCCGGAACGCACGGTACAAACCGCAAACAAATACAAAAAAGGTTACAAATATTCTTATACAAACAAACTAAGAAAAATCTAATAATTTTTACAAACAATTAATTATTTTTTACAAACGAACAAATAGAGGAGTAGATAAACTACGCTCTGCTACCAGAAAATGTGCAGAGCAACTACGCTCTGCTGCCAGAAAATGTGCGCAGAGCGAATCCGGACAAACGAAGCGGCGGGAAGAATTCTGTACCGGAACTTCACCGGGAAAAAACCACCGGTAAAAAATAAGTACCGGGAAGAAATCTCCACGCGGCACCACGTTTGCCCGACTAAAACCTAAATAACTTAACGCAGTCTGCTACCACCGTAGCTTATGAAGGGAGCTACAGGGCCCTATATGATAACCTAACCTATAAATTAATTACACTTAAAAAACACTTACCAAGCTAAATCTTCTTTCTCTTCGGATCCAAACTTGAGTATCTTCGGGAAGGGGGAATTCCTAATCACCCTACCTAACCCTTGAGATCTCAATTCCCCAGGACAAATAAATAGATTTCTTCCCGTAGTTTCACTCGGGAACAGCCAGATGTGAACCGCCAGCCACGTTTCACCTCTCACAAGAAAAAGTCACCATGACGGGTACACAAACACAAAGTTCAATAGTTATTTAACAAACAGGAAATTCACAAACACAACTCAAGCTAATTAGCAATCAAAGAACGCGGAACCTCTCGCGTATTAAAAATCAAACCGATATCGCATAGGGCAATGCAATGGCCGTCCGCGAGCCATTCGCACGAGCCGTGTGAAAACCCCGAACGCCCTCTGGCGGCAGCAATGCGAAACGCCTGCGTTTAGTTTTACCCAATATATTACAAACAGCACCCATAGGCTGCTCGTGTAAAAAGATGTGCAGTATGCTCTAAAAAGAGTTATTTTAACTTCTCGAGAACAACGAGCAAACCTACGGGCTATCATATTAGCGCGCATTGATAGCGCCCTACGCTCCCGTTCAACATCAGTATTGTCCTTCAAGTCGGAGGTCAACCAGTGTCCAAGATATTTAAATTTGTAAACCCTTTGCAAGGGAGTCTTATTTAATTTTATAGGTGGAATAGTATCCGGACGTTTCCCTCCGGCTTGAAAGACCATACATACACTCTTCTGCTCGTTATAAATTAAGCCATGACTAGTGGCGTATCGCTCACATACACTCAACAACCTGTCGAGACCACAGGGAGAGGCACTCAGCAGAGCCATGTCGTCCGCGTAGCTAATGTTATTGAGACATACGTCATCAATATGGCAACCGACATGCAGGCTGCTGAGCTCCCCAATCAATGCATTCACGTACAGGTTGAATAGTTTAGGCGAGGACAGCCCTCCCTGTCTTACTCCGCACTCCAACCTGTATGGCTCTGAGAAAGCATTCGACCACCTTACGACATTGACCTGGTTAAGATACCAGAACTTGAATAAGTTACACAGTTCAGGTGGCACTTTTATTTCGCCTAGCTTCTGCCACAAGATGTCGTAGGAAACCAGGTCGAAAGCCTTCGACAGATCCAAAAAGCAGCCGTACACCGGGGTATTTCGCTCTGTATAGTACTGGACAGTCTGCTTCAAACTCAAAATTGCGGTCTCAGTGGATAGGCCGGGTCTAAAACCAAACTGGTTGTCATGTAATGTAATATACTTATCCAGTTGTTTATTTAGCATACTATCAAGCACCTTTGCCACTACTGTGGCCAGGGAGATCGGCCTATAATTGGTCCTATCGCTAGTATCACCCGTTTTGTTTTTAACTATTGGAACCACCACAGTTCTCATCATTTCAGCAGGCAGGTAAGAATGGGACATACACAGCGCAAAGAGCATATTGAGCAGTCTCGGTAGATGCGGTCCCGCATGTTGTAAGTGTTCAATACTCAGCCCGTCATGGCCAGGAGATTTGCCTCTGCACATACTTTTAATCAAATTATCAACATCTTCCGTAGTGAAACGAGTATTAATCTCCTGACCACAAGGGCCGACCCCGCATTTTGACTGTGGTGTTCCCAATGGAGATTTAACAGAAAAATGCTCCCTAAACATATCAGCTATAAGCGATGGATCACACAAACCATCGACACTCACAGGGAGTTTTGGCTTCGAACCGAGTTTATTTGTTGCTTTCCAAAAGCCTTTGAAATCATGCTTTCTGTGGTGTGAGGCAATTATGTCCATTTTAAGCTGTTCTTCATGATCTTGACACCACTTCAAGCGGGACTTGAAAATTTTACGGCTTTCAACCATCTCATTAAAAATACGACCTTTATTTGGTTTATTATATAGCAACCATATGTGATGTTTACACCTAGCCTCCCTGTGAGCCTCGCTTACATGTTTGTTCCATCCTGCAACGGGCTTTCTCTTTGGATTCACACAGTGTGGCGTGCAGGTGGCAGATGCAGCCTCACATAATACACAAATTATGTCATTATAAAAATGTTCAATATTATTTCTATGATATAATTATCACACATAACTTCGCAACAACTAGAGAGTTCATCAGGACAGCACATTAAGCTAAGTTTTTCAAACATGTTCATGTCTTTGAAAAACTTCATGTCCTTGAAATCTTCGAAAAGTTCCCCCTTTGCGGGCTGATCCTGGGTTCATCGTCCTATAAGTACCTATATCAAATTTCGACTAAGTAGATAAAGGGTGTGGTTCTAACATACCTTTTATGATTCGTCCTTAATTTGTACAAAGTTAGACATGAGGATTGACATGGAAGAGCATACTGACCAGCTCAATCGGAGGCGGCGCGCGACGCAGCCACTTCAGCTCGGCGGCGAGGCGCTCGCGCAGCGCGCTCACGTCCGCGCACACCTCCTCCTGCAGCTCCTCGTCCTTCTCATCTGCACCACAGTTAATAAGACGTACAGTTGTCCAACGGCTTGGATATTAATTCCCGAATTAATGGCCGAAATTCCCGCGGGAGCGAAGCCCCGGGGCGCAGCTAGTAAATCATATACGTAGCCGGTATGTGAATTGCTTCAACCCTTTGACTTGACTTATCAAGGGACTGTATGCAGAGTCTTCCCATTGTATAATTAGCAAAGGAGCTGATCAAAAGTTAGAAAATTAATTATTTTTTAAGAAGATTAGCCCATAAATAAATGTAGAGCGTGCAAACTGACCGATGAGCGCGGCGATCAGCTCGTCCGCGTCGGCGTCGAGCAGCCGCGCGCCCGACACGCGCCGCGCGCGCCGCGCCAGCCGCCGCGCCGCCGCCTCGCTGCCCGCACTGCAGCATCCTGCAAATATATATTGTACCTTACTGTCAGATGAAAGGGGTAACTAAAGATGGGAAACAAGACTATGGTAATAATATAACAATAAGTTTTAAGCATTACCCACTGTATTTGTTAAAGTAGTATAAAAATATGTTCAACTTCGTTTTCAACTATGTAATTGTTTTTCTATTTGTGAGGACCTGTAATTGGCTTCTTTAGTTCTTAAGTGATAACCTATTTTAGTTTTAATGGCTGTTGGTCTTCCTAATAAATAAAATAAAAATAAATAAATAAATTACAATAAAAAACCTCCGAACGTGAGTTCGCGTATTATTCGCACGGCAACGCTGCCGGTAATTAAGTAGAATCAAACCACACTGTCTTCAGAGGTGCAAGGTGAAGGCCAATAGTGCAAGGGAACGGCGGCGGTGGAGTAGCAGTTCTGGATCTCAGAAAAAGACAACAAGTAAATCTGATTACAGACCTACATCGAGATAAGTGATGAAAATAAATGAATGCTTGTAATATTATATGTACGTAAAAATACCAGGAATAACGTATTCTTTGAGCCAACGTGCCACGCCTGCTTCCCCCCAAAACCTCGGATCGTAGCCTTCATCCTCGTCATTATCTTCGTCGTCGCGCGGCAGCCGCCACAGCGACAGCTCGCCGCCCAGCGTTCCCACCGCGAGCAGCGTGCCGCTCCGCTCGGCTGTGGCGTGCTCGGCGTGCTCGGTGTGCTCGGCGTGCTCGGCGCACTCGCTCGGCTCGGACAGCAGCGCAACCGCGAGCGCGCCGCGAGACTCTGCCGTTGAGACCGCACATACAGCTGACAATTTCATTTCCAACTGGAAAATAAGACAAAAAAAAAATTAATTAATAAACAAAATGACAATGCGTTATTGTATGGCAATATGTAGTTGACATCATCATGATACTGACATCATTTGGCTGTGTATGGAGCCGCCACACCCGCGCCCACCGGTCGGCGCCGGCCGAGGCCAGCAGCGCGCCGCCGCCGGCACCGGGGCCCCGCCAGCGCACGCTGGTCACGCCGCCGCCGTGCGCCTCCCACTGCCGCACCAGCCGCATGCTGGCGCTGGCGCCGTCCTGGGAAGCAGGACAATAGGCTACACCATGGATTTCATTACTTCAGCCAACTTCTGAAAAATTGCGAGTGACCGTGTCCGGCAATCAGATAAATATCTACCATTTCTAGATTTACTGCATTGTAACTAGTAGCCAATCAATGAGTCATGTCAGTAGTCGTCGCGTATGCGTTTTGAATTGCTGCGTCCTGGTTGAGAGTAAAATATGAAATTACATACAAGTGTTTTTTACATCAAAATCCGCCAAATTATAATCCTTCCGCATTTCCCAATAGATAACAATAATAATTCGTAGCCATACCTCATCCAACTCGACGAGCCAAAGTTTGATGAGGGAGTCCGCGCCGGCCGACGCCAGCAGACACCAGTTGTCCGGGTTCGGCAGGCCCAGCCCGCTGCAGTCCGGCAGGAAATCGCAGCTCTGCACTCCTGCTAATGGATAGGCTGTTGTGAGAATTTAGGATGACAGGGTCAAATTCATATATTAATGATGTAAAAGTGCTGAATGATTGTGCAGTTGCTCTTCGAAAATTTAACTAATCAAAAAATAAATATATTAAAGTGAGTACTTCCATGCGAAAAAACACATAGAATGTGCTACTACTTCTCTTCCCGCGCAGATTGCAAAAGTCCGTCAAGAGATTGGGTTTTAACGTCTACACCAAAAATAGACCGTATATAATTAGACGAATTGGTAATTCTTATCACAGGCGATGGGCTAGCAATTGGTCATTATATCTGAATCTCCATTCCATAAGCCCACTATTAAGCTAAGCGTGGCCTTCGAGTCCCACAAGTCACAACTCCATAATGTATCTGTATCAAAGAATAGTACGTGTGTACCCATGTCGTGCGCGTCCGGCTGGTGGTGCAGCAGCGCGGCGGCGGGCGGCGCCGCGAACACGCGCAGCTCGCCGCCCGCCGCGCCCGCCGCCAGCGCGCGCCCGCACGCGCTCCACGCGCAGCACGTCATCGCCGAGCCGTCACCCGTATATATACTGGAAACAGTTCAAGTCATTTGTATCAGAATTAATATCAGTCCCTCTGTGCAAGGCTGGCAACACTCTTGTGATACCCCGGTGTTGCAGTTGTCTTACCTGTGGATTGAAAGGACCCAGGTTCAAGCCAGCCAGCCAGTGTGCGTGCAGGTTTACTCAAAATGTTTTCCTTCACCTTACTTTGGCTGACATATTATATAAGCCATTTCGTGCTGTTTTTATTTCAACCAAGTATTGTTTAGCGTTACTCAACGTTATAAGTCAATCACTACATAACATAACAATGAGTGCTTTTTGAAGGAAATTTTTAGGTTTATTATACTGACTGTGCGGGCTCAGGGTCGGAGTCTGCCAGGCTCCAGAGCGGCGCGACGCCGTCGTCGGCGGCGAGCAGCAGCAGCGGCGGCCGGTGCGGCGACACCCGCGCGTCCCGCACCCCGCCCCCGCCCTCGCCCTCCACTGCACCGCGCACGCCCGCGCACAACAACCGCAGTTGACACCCCATCTGTCGTTGATGTCGATTTTATCCAATATCGTAGTTTTTTTGCTCTATGAATTTATCAACCCTTAAGTATTACCTTTTGTTTCTATCATTGGGTTTTTTTGAATGTAATATAATCCTCGAGAGATTCGTGCAATCCGTGTGATCTCAATCAGTTATATGAAGTCGCTGGCCAGCACTGGCTCAACAAGGCGATGGAGTCATGGTTGTACCTGGACATCCCAGAGCTTGGCGGTGCCGTCGAGCGAGGCGGACAGCAGCAGCGCGCCGGCCGCGCCCACACTGGCCGCCAGCGCGGGGTACTCGTGCGCGGCCAGCGCGTGCTGCACGCGCAGCGCGCCCGACCAGCGGAACACCTTCACAACGCCGTCGCTGGAAACCAGACCCTCATTTAGCTAGGAAAACTGTCTATTTGATCAATAGTCGACAAAAGTCCATTTTCTTTCACATTACCTAACCATCAATCGTATAAAACAAAGTAGCTTACTGCGACTGTCTATCCATGTACGCTCATCTTTTAATTTAGGTATGCATCCAGCAGACTATGATGACCTCGCAATATACCATTTCGTCAGGATCAGCGGACCGCTGGTTTCTCATAAAAGCGATGCTATTTTAACACTGAAGTCTGTATACCTGCCCGCAGTAACAACGAGGTCGCCGTGCGTGGCGATGCAGTTGATGGCGCCGCCGTGCGCGGCCTCGCTCCACACGCGCCTCGCGCCGCTCGTCTCCGCCTCGGCCGCGAGCCCCGCTGCCTCCTCCTCCACGGGCCCGATACCCTGACACATTGTACATTATTTGTAAAGCATTTGTAAATTAATTGGGCATTGATATTACCATCGATAAAATTCATAGCAAGCGAGACTTTATTATAAGGACTAGCCTGTGTCCGCGACTTTGTCTGCGCGTAATTTACTATTGTTTATATCTCAGCTTCTAAGCGGCGGCGTATCGAGATGATACCTACGCCATATTTTAAGTTAGACTTTCAACAATATAACAGTAAAAATCCAAAAGTTTTGGCTTCTATACCATGCTCGGCATGACACTGTTTGAACGTTTACCAAACGTCGAAACTCGACCTTGACGTCGCACTTAAATCGAAGGCATAGGTAGTGTACGAGCAATGCACCGTACATTTATGTTAAGTCGTCAATGCACCTTCACCACATTCTAATAGTTATAGCCAGTTCGCATTCGGTCATCAAGAGCATCGCGCATCCTCATAGGTTTCATTGCCCATTATAATTTAGTTTTTATCAATATAGTTATTTTATCAGTTATAGCGGAATAAGCCCGTACAGGTAGATAGACGAATCACGCGGTTGAAGTGGGTGGGACACTTAGCTAGAAGAGAAGACAGTTGATGGACCAAAGCAGTGACGGAGTGTAAGTGTAAGTGTGCCGAGACAGGGACAGCGACCAGTAGGTAAACCACCAACCCGCTGGTCAGATGACATTGTTTGAATGGCGGGAGGCCCATACCCAGCAGTGGGTTGATGTGGGCTAAATATGATGGTAATGATACAGAAATAAGGGACGGGCACCTGCCTCGAGGTCGCCGAGCGCGAAGTGTTCGAGCGCGTTGCAGGCCGGCGTCAGCTCGTCGTCCAGCGACAGCGGCTGCAGCGCGAACATCCTCACTGACTTGTCGTTTGAACCTGGACAAAATATACTTTATTGCCTTAGATGATTTAGACATTATGTGTACTGCCCCCAAGCCGCGCAAGTAAGGCCGAGGGCCGAGCTGCGTCTCGTGAACATAGAGCGGGGAGAGCTGCGTATAAGAAGCCGAGAGGCGAGGTGAGGCAGAAGGCCGAGCTCCTCCCAGCTGAGAACTGCGTATAAGAAGTTAAGAAGCGTTACTAAATAAAGTCAATAGTAAACCGGTGACGATGTATCTCCGCTGTGGGTCCACGGCGATGCAGGTAAGATAGCGAGGGTGCGCGTGCAGCACGTGCAAGCAGACGGCGGCGGCCGGCAGCCACAGCCGCGCCGCGCGATCCAGCGACGCCGACGCCAGCAGCCGCCCGCCGCGCGCCCAGCGCAGCGCCGTTACCTGCCATACGAGACGAGAGGCAACCGAAAACATTCATATTTTAAAATATGTTTAAAAATGTTTTCTTCAATGAAAACTTTTTCTAATACAATCTTGTGCGCCCGCGATGAAAATAAAAAGGAATGAAAAATACTTACGGCAGCGGCATGTCCCGCCAGCGAGCACTGCTCCTCCAGCCCGCGGCCCGGCCCCGCGGCGCGCCACACGCGCACCAGCGCGTCGTGCCCGCCCGTCGCCACCGCGCCCGTCGCCTCGCCGCCCGCGTCCTCCGCCGCGTCCGCGCACAGCACGCCCAGGTCGTGCGCGCTGTCTATCCACGTGAGCGGACTCGGGGAGCTCTCGTTTTCTATGCCGCTATTACATACATCTGTAATTTTCATTTTTAATAATGCCTATCAAATTTCTAACGAGATCTGTAATATAATGATAGCTTTTAATTACCGTTTAAGTTAAAAACTTTTAGTACGCCCTCGGTGCAGGCGGTTAAGAGCAACGTGTTCTGTGCGGTAATCGCGATCGCTTGCAGGGAGCCCTCGTGCGCGACGTGGCGCGCTAGCAGCGCGGCGCGCGGCACGTGCCACACGCACAGCGCCCCGTCGTCGTGCCCGACCAGCAGCCGCCCGCCGCCCGCCCAGCACGCCGCGCGCGCCGCCGCCGCGCCCGGCGCGCTCAGCACGCGGCGCGCGGCCAGCGCATCCCCCGCCCACACGCGCGCGGCGCCGTCCACGCCGCCCGACGCCAGCAGCGCGCCCGCCGGCGACCAGCGCGCGCACGTGACGCCGTAGCGGTGCGCACCCGGCGCGGCCGCCGCCTCCTCCCAGCCGCGCCCCGCCGCCGCCCAGCGCCACAGCCGCAGCGAGCGGTCCCCGCCGCCGGTCGCCAGCCTGGCGCCCGTCACGTCCACGTCCGCGCATCGTCACCCTCGCTGCGGTGCGCTCGCAGAGTCTGCAGCAGCACCGGCTCGCCTACACCGATGTCCTCCATATCTCAAAAACCTTATTTTCATTTCTTCACAAAACACAACATAAAATTCATGACCACTCGTCCAGGAAACCGAACAAAATCATTCAGTTTCCCCATCGAACTGTCGGACTACCATCGTCGACCTTCAATACGACACTAAAATCAATGTCCACCTTGGATATGAGATGGTCTCTACTCACGCAACTACGATCCTAAACATTAACGGGTAAACACATTAGTTAGGTGGTGTGTAAACAACTATCGTCGCGCGAGCTCGAACACAAAATGGCCCCCACAGTCCGCTCTGTGACGGCGTGGTGGCGACGCTCGTCTCCCCACTGACGTGGCGCCACGCCATCAGACTCTACATATCGATTAGCGCCTTGAAACACTAGTGACACATCAATTATGCAGGTAATAACATGACATATTATCCACGGAACGCACGCAGTATTCAATTGCCTTCGATACACCTGCTGCTGTTGCCGCACCAACTATCGCCACATCGAACGAACGGAGAGGTTGTCTAAATAAGAACTTCACTACATTACACGTCGATTTGATTTTACTGCTTCTACTACTATTTTGTTACTTGGAAATAGTTCATTCCTTCATGATTATTCATTCGATGAGGTGTATTTTATTTTATTTTTATTTTATTTTATTTGGAGAACATTACAGCTTTGGAATATCTATAAGTATTATTATACATATATGATTGCTAGATAGCCAATTACATTGTTCTCGCTGATAGGTAAGAATATAAGAAAAGGTATTAAACTATAATTAATAGCAGTACTAATAATTAATATATGCACATAACAAGAAGACACATGAAAAATTTAGCACCAGACAAGTGAAATAAAAATATGATTAGGGTTGGTAATTGAAAAATTTGCCCTCCACTAAACGCCTTAAATTTTTAGGTTTTGTGTTAAAAATATCTACACTATCATTTTCAGAACAAATATTGTTACACATGTTCAATGCTCGATAGAAGAATGAGTTCTGCTTGTAGTTTGTCCTAGCGGTAGGTAAGAAGAAAATATTGTTTTTTCTTAGGGAAGCATTAGGTACCTTGATATTGATTTTGCTCAAAAGTTCAGGGCTGTCAACTATGCCTGTTAAAATTTAACAAATGTACGTTAAATCATTTGTACTTCTTCTAGTTTCTAACGGGAGAAAATGAAACCTCTTACACCTACCTTCATATGATTCGTCTTTGGACTTACATTTATACTGCAGATATTTCAAAAATCGAAAAAAAAATTATTAGGTATTATAGCTTTCCATTACATTTTTAGGGTTCCGTACCTCAAAGGCAAAAACTGAACCTTTAAGATCACTTTGTTGTCCGTCTGTCTGTCAAACATTTTTCTCTGAAAGGCTTAAAGGTTTGAAAGGCTTCTGTGGTATGAGGGTTGTAGATTATCAGATGTAGAATATCGGCGAAACATGATATAAAACGCCTATATAATATAATAGTTGGCAAATGCTACGAAACGTTTTGTCTCGTCAGCGCATGTGGGCCTTGGAAAATTTTTCATGGTAACTGTTCGATCCGTTGTTGAATTATATTTAAAATGCATGTCATCTTTTTCTAACTTCAGTTTGCATTAAACCATTGAGATAGCCACACGTTGTTTACTTGCAATTATACACGCCATCCAAATTTGAGCCCTATTATTAGCTATCGAAGGATCATAGTGGCCTATCGAGCCGCATCGCCGGATCGGCTACCTGGCGTCGCGAGAACAAAAGGCTTATCGGAGTGCAAATATAAAAAATGTACCGGTGATCTCGCTAAGTCGTAAACAACGTACGTAACCGTAACAGCCTCGTGCATCGGTTTGGACATTTAATCATCAATTTTTGGACATTTGCGATTTAGTGCGAATTTTGACAATTATTGACTTTTATTCAACGTTTTGTGAGCTACACAGTGGTATAAGTTTCAACTTTAAGGACCTATGCAATCACCATGGAAGCGTGTGAACAATTATGTAGTGAATTAGAAGATGCATATAGACGGATTTTTAAGGTGCAAGATAACTTTAAAAAGTGCCCCAAGGCACGCTTAACCAAGGGATATTTAGAAGCAAGAATTCAGTGTCTCGATGAGTATTGGATTTCTTATAGAAACGCGCATAGAAGTTTATTGAAATTAGTACCCAGAGAAAAACGTAAAGATCTCGATTAATTTGAAAATGATGATTACAGTTCATGTGAAGAAATTGTTATGCAAACCAAGGCAGACATTAAAGATGCGCTATCGCAAGTTCTGTCACCAACATCACCCGTAAGAATATCGAGAAAGGACGAGTCCACTATTAGTTTGCAAGTTAAACTCCCACGCATTCAATTGCCTGCATTTTCGGGTAACTACTAGGAATGGCCAAACTTTAAGGATTTGTTTACATCGTTGGTTCATCTTGACAAATCACTCAGCAAAGTTCAAAAACTTCATTATTTAAAGACAAGCGTTACCGGCGAAGCCGAAGCGTTACTCAAACACGTGCAAATTACTGATGATAATTACGATCAAGCTTGGAAGATTTTAAAAGATAGATACAGTAACAAGCGTTACTGTATCTATCTTTTAAAATTTTATTGTCGCATCACTGTTCAAGCGCCTTTGTAATCAAAAGAAAATTCTGAATCAAACCGCCAGTCAGATAAAATCACTTCACGATACAACTATGGAGTGCTTAAATAGTCTCAAGAATTTAGACATTAAAACCGACACTTGGGACCCACTCATAGTATTTTTAGTCGTGCAGAAGCTTGATAACGAGACACATAAGGAATGGGAAGATCAAGTCAGTAAGGAAGATAGTGAGACGCTGCCCACGTTGTCAACGCTGATGAAATTTTTGGAATCCAGATTCAGGATGCTTGAGCTTGTGGCGACTCTATTGCATAGCTCAATATCAATATCTATAATTTATAATGTCATGTGCATTAAACCACCGAGCACCCAGTCCTTCACGCGCAGCCGTCGCGCTTGTATCTTGTTATGTGAACTTGTGTGTGTGTGAATAAAGTATACAGTGAACTTCCGAATAGTGACGTCTTATTACATGATCCTAAGTAGGTACCACCCAAATACATACCTACAAGCTTCTTACACCTGCTTCATCAAACGAGAAATTTGTTCGAGAACGTTCTTTGCACGTTTCTATTGCTGAGAAAATTTGTATTATGTGTCAAGGCAACCACGGACTTTGTCATTGCAAGAGCATCCTTCAGACCAATCAGCCTCCTGAGCGTGCTAGGCAAGCTCTATGGCCGGCTCATAGCCATCCGACTCAAGGACTACGTACAGACAAACGGACTTATCCCTGACGAACAGTTCGGCTTTCGCAAAAAGCACGACTGCGTCCAACAAGTGCACTGCATCACGGAGCACTTGCATCGCTGTAACCTCGCCTCGCCTCTCTGCTTCATGTACGCAGCTTGCCCCTCGGCCTAGGCCCCTCTGCTGGTAACTGAGGGTTTGATGTAACGGTTACCCCTGGGGTCCGTATTTTATTTTCTAAAAAAATGCTATTTTGCCAAATAGGTATGATAATATTTTCTCGCAAAGCTAGGGTGTTTGAACACGTCGCCTCGTGTTCCAGGAGTATGGCCACTACCCCGTACTGGAGACGTTACGAAATAATTACATCAAAGCCCTCTTCAATAACATAAATGCTCATATATTGCTCTAGAACAACTGATTAATTGACACAGCCTTTATCGTATGACAATAGACTATCTTTGATTGACACGTCTGTTGCTCATACATTTAAATATCTCAATAATCTGATAAATAGTTATATTGTAAACTAATAATGAAGTTAGGATTGTCAATGAATCAGGTTCAAATAAAGGCTTGTAAGCCTATTGATTGGTACTGCTTTCAGACCATATAAATTGTACTCGATAGAGTAACAGGTATGATATGGGGTCACTTACCTGCAGATAGTGCCCCGCCCATTCATATGTGATCTTGGAGATAATATAATCTCTGAATACCAACTTTATGATAATTATTATTTTTTTGTATTATTTAAAATTAGAAGATGCGCACCGTTGGTATTCAATAAATGTATATACGTTCCATTATATGGAGCGTTTTGCTAGCTAGTCTTTTGGGCTGATACCTTTATTATTCTTTTATTTGAGCCGTATACAAATATTGATGTTATTGGCAAATGAAATAAATTCTTTGTAGAATCCTCACCTTTTCGGTGTAGAACTCTGCCCTGAGAAATAGATTTAATATTATATTTCTTTAAGTCCTGAATGGACAAGTAAAAACAATTAAAATTTGAGTAATAGCAAAGAGTTTAATTTAGGATACTAGTTTAATAATTATCAGGGTCTTTGCCTATTTTGAACTAATTAGAAACTACTTCATACCTTATGGCCTAGGATGATGATAGCATTTATATTATGAAAGAAAATGTTAAGTGATCAATTAAATAGTGAAAATGTCCTAATTAGAGGGATAGTGATTTAAAAGACTCAAAGGAAATAAATGGTGTTTATATTCTGATTCTCACACACAATTTAGGAAAATAATAAACAGATTTTAAACGATAAATATACACACAGACAATCTTAATTCTAGCTGAAATAAAATCACAGCATTATTATGGTTTTAATAGTGTCCCCGCCACTATATTTCATTAGATATCCGAATTTAAGATTGCGTGCAAATGTCGAATTTCTATTGAAATAGGACCCTTAGACCTCGGGCTGCCGAATATTCAGAATGAATATTCAGTCCCTACCAGACACATATTTTTAGTTATACTTTAATTAGCTTAAAAGCTTTCAGGAAATCAAAACAATAAAAGGGAAAATGGAACTAAAACTGAGAATATTATTTACATGAATCAGGCAAAGCCTTCAAGATCAGTTTTAGTTCGGTAAAATTAAGTGTTTCGTAAAGGTTTGTAATTTACTTATTTTCTTTTTATATTTACAGCCAAACCTTGACAAAACTGAAAACTTATTTTCTAGGACTTGCCAATATACAGCACACTTCTACCCCAATTCAATTCTAAGCTCATATCGACCCAACAAAAGCAAAATATTTAAATCTCCCACAAAAAGTAATTATTACGTCTCACTGCAAACACGTCTAAACGAACACACTGCGATACGATGAATCCACCACGAATGTCTCTCCCTCTCCTTCCCTCCTCCTTTTTCATCCCCGCGATCAACTCTCGATATTGCGCCAACGCACCGTCCATTTCATTGGCTCATTCGTCGAATGGGCGTCTCTCTCATAACCATGAAACAAAACATATTTGTTTTAGCAATGTGTGAAAGGAACAGAGAATAGCTTTATCCTCGTTGTTCAATTCTGGAATTTTACGTAATAACTTACAATGTTTTTTTTTCGTCCATGTCCGATAACACAAGATTACAATTGTTAACAGATGTGAGTTTAACAATTCTACAAACAGTCGGGCCGTCAATAAATTAGTTTCATTTCTAAGACAACACTTCTTTATTTTTTTACTCATGATTCTTAGAAGGCTAACAAAGCAAAAAAAAGGATCGTTTAAATTTATGCTTTCTAAACCATTAAAGTATTTTTGGGAATCCATACCCTGTCATTGAGATGAAATGAGAAGGTCATTCATGTATATACGAAGGGCTAGGCCTTCGGCCTTGGCACTCTCTTTGCTCACGAGACCGAGCTCGGCCTTCGGCCAAGCACAAGTTGTCAGTCGTGTTTTTTATTGGGGAATAATAAAACGATCGAATAAAAAAAAACGTAGCGACACATGTTGCGATACTATTTTAATAACTTGAACGGTATGAATTTGAGTAAGCGAAAAATTAACTAAAGTATCGATGAATATTAACTTATAATTAAATCCAAAACGAGCTTACAAGAAGTGGGTTGTGATTAATCCATTTCATATATAAAATTTCTAACCGTGCGACTTAATTACTAAGTGAGCGACTAGAAATACAGAGAGGATTACTTTAATAATAAGTTAATAGATGGTTTTTCCAATTGAGGTTTAACATAACGAACAACTAAAAAGTTCACTTTGAGAAACGTTTTGTAAGCTGCTATATTAATGATTATTGGTTACTTATATACTATTTGAGGTTTAATGTTTTTTATTTTGATACTGTACGAGCAATCGCACATTATTTTCATGTAGGTCAGGAGAACGCCGATGTAGCATTTGCGTCACACGCGCAATCCATTATATTAGGAATAAGTTAGTCATTAAGTATCAGTCAATAAACTCAGTTATATCAATTCCAATCATTTTTACGGTTTTATTCACGATCAGTGATAATTCCCACAATCAATCAATCATCAATTCATCATATCATAGTGTAGGCGGAATCATCCCCTACATTTCTTTTGGTCCTTCGATTTTTTTTCCGGGAATATCGGGACTTCGTCGCGAACGAACTTTTGTGATCAACAATCCGTAATTCGTGGCTCTGTGGTGTCGGTCTTTCCTGGACTTATCAGCGCCTATTCAATCATCATCAAGCGAGAAGTCCGTTGCAGTCAATCGTCAGCGACTTGGTGGCCAGGTCGCACTCATCATTCTTCAAGTAAGATCAAACCAATTTCACTTTTATTTAATCATCTATCATCATGGAGTCAGCTACAATCTCGGAAGTCATCGTCCGTCAAGCGGAAATTGTAGCCAAGATCAAAAAGCTACAAATTAATTTCAATAAGGATTCTGCGTCTAGGAAGACGCCAGAATATATCAGTAATAGATTAGAAATTTTGGATAGTTATTGGGACGAGTTTGATACGAACCATGAACTTTTATTGAAAAAACCATTAGAAGCTGCGCAGTACATCGCGGATTGTTCCTATCAGGCTTGTAAAGACACTTATCAGGCACTTCGTAGTCATTTTCTGGAATTCAATAGAGAGGAAAAGGCAATTCAGCCAAGTGGGGAGATCGATGAACTCCTTACATTACAACGTACTTATTTTCGAGCATTTAATAGGTTAGTTACGGGTATAGATGTGAACAAAATTTCAGAGAAATGGGAAATAGAAGACGAATTACGCAATATTCAAACTAGATGGACGGCTATCGATAGTACGCATTTAAAAATAGATAACATTTTGGCTGGTGGTGACATAAGTTATGAGAGTGAGTTTATTAAGTATGAATTACTCTACAAAAATATCAAACGGCAATTAAATAGCAAGTTGTCCTCTAGTACGCATACTCAGCAATCACTTCCTAAATTAGAAATTCCAATATTCACTGGAAAATACACTCATTGGCCTACCTTTTTTGATTTATTTTCTGAGACTATTCCATAATAACAAATCAATCAATAAGGCTCCAAAAGATGCAACATTTGAAAGGAAAGGTCCGAGGCGAAGCTGAGCGTCTCATACAGCATCTTCACATCTCCGCTGATAACTACGATACAGCGTGGGATATATTGTTACATAGGTACAACAACCCTCAGGTTCTCTTTACGCAACAAATTGAAGTCTTTTTAAATCAACATAATATCAGTAAGCAATCATCTTTTGAACTTAAGAGACTGTATGATATAACTACAGAGTGTATCCATGCTATTCACAATCTAGGGGTGGATACCACTACCTGGGACCCAATTATTAGTTCACCTGTTGTGCAAAAAATTAGATCAAGAAACTTATTGCGACTATAAGGAGTCTCGAAAATCACCTCGAGAACTGGCTTCATTAGATGAGTTTATGTCATTCCTAGAGAGTAAATTCACGGCTCTTGAACCTATTTCTCGAAAAGACAGAGAGATTTCATCATCATCTAATACGTCAAATAAGATTATCACTAAGCGGTTTCCAACTCAATCAAAACCATCGAATCCATCCAATTATCAACCTTATTATCAAACTAGTAAGAATCCAGTTGTCACTCATACAAACAGCAATAAATGCGTAATCTGCAATTTCAGCCATAATAATAATTTATTCAATTGTAAGAAATTTACGAACATGCCACCGGATGTTCAATTTAAAACACTTGCGAAATTCCGTATATGTCCAAATTGTCTATATAGCCATAACGATAAGGAATGTATGTCAAATAAACGCTGTAGGCAATGTAACGGAAAACATAATACCTTGGTTCATGAGGCGTATTCCCGATCAGGATCACATTCAGTGACCATTTCATCACCTCAACCCCTTCCGTCAACATCATGCGTTGACCTTCCCCAACAAATGAATGTCAATAATGTAACTACTTCAGAAGAAGAAGTCTTACTCACCACCGTGTTGTTAGATGTTCGTGCCGCTGACGGCACATACATTACTCTTCGTTGCCTTCTCGATCAGGGTTCACAAGTTTCTCTCGTATCACTTTCCGCTATCCAATTATTAGGATTGCCTCGTCAACATTGCCAAGCCACTATCACTGGTGTTGGCCCTAATACTGAACCTACGAAGGGCAAAGTACTTTTACACTGTCGGTCGATTTACGGGGACTATGAAATTCAAACGGAAGCTTTAGTTATGCGTAAGGTCGTCAATAATTTGCCAACATTTTCATTTCCTAAAAAACTCTGGCCTCATCTTCAACATGTCAACTTAGCTGACCCACATTACAACATTTCCAGACCTATTGACATTCTTTTGGATGCGAGCTTTTATTCAGAGATCATAATGAGTGGATTAATCAAAGGTCCCATTCAGGCACCTATAGCTCAGCAAACCAAATTAGGGTGGATATTATCTGGCAATGTCAAAACATTTCAATGTAATGTCGTGTTAAATGAATTATCGGACGTTTCAAAGTACTGGGAGATAGAGGATATTTCTAATGAGTCATCAATATTAACTGAGCAGGAACAGTACTGTGAAGATTTTTATCATCAAACTACTAAACGTTTAGAATGTGGAAGATATGAAGTTGGCATACCGATGAAGCCCGGATACCAAGATAATTTAGGTCATTCTAGAAATAAGGCTATTGCGCAATTTAAACAACAAGAAGTAAAAATGCAAAGAAATCAAGAATTTTCAGATAGTTATAAGAAATTCATGGAAGAATATTTAGAACTCAATCATATGAAACCGGCCAATACTACTGAAAGCCAATTAAATTACCTCCCCCATCACGGTGTTTTTAAATCAGGGTCAAAGGCGATAAGGGTAGTATTCAATGCGTCGTCTAAGTCCACGTCAGGATATAGTCTCAATGACCTCATGTTCAGCGGTCCAAATATTCAAGTAGACCTCCAAGGCCTCATATTAGCTTGGAGATCATATAAATACGTTTTAACATCAGATATTGAGAAATTCTTCCGCCAAATATTAGTCAGAGAATGCGATCAGCATCTACAAACTATTGTGTGGAGGAACTCTCCTGAATCATCAATTCAGGAATATTTTCTATCAACTATCACCTACGGTCTTAAAGCTTCACCCTTCTTGGCCATGCGAACGTTAAAACAGCTGGCAGAAGATGAAGCTGAGAGATACCCCTTAGCTGCGTCAGCACTAAAATCATCCTTTTACATGGATGACCTACTTACCGGGGCAGAGTCATTACATGTCTGTAAACAACTCCAAAGGGAACTTATTTCAATTTTCAAATCAGCTGGCATGAACCTTAGAAAATGGTCCAGCAATGAGCCTCAGCTCTTAGAAGAATTATCAACAGACTTATTAAGTACCCCAGTAGAGTTCAAATGTCATGAATCACGAAAAACACTCGGTTTGAAGTGGGTACCATCATCAGATAGTTTCATATTTCAAAATATGCTCATCATCAACAATAACGACAAGTTAATTACCAAACGTCAATTATTATCAGGTATTTCTAAAATATTTGACCCCATGGGATATTTATCACCCCTTTCTATTAGAGCCAAATTACTATTTCAAAAAACATGGAATCTAAAATTAAACTGGGATCAAGAAATACCATCAGAATTGAATAAAGAGTGGGTTCAATTAGTAAATGAATTTAACATAATCAGTAAAATTAAAAATTCCACGTTATTTAGGGAGAAATACATTCATCAAAAGTTCAATTACATTCATTTTGCGATTCCTCGGAAAAAGGCTTACGCTTGCGTAATATACCTAGTGACGTTCAATGATAAGGGCGATCGCACATCAACGCTAGTAGCAGGGAAAAACAAGATTGAGCGCCGCACGCAAAGAGAGTTATCATTACCGCGTCTAGAACTTTGCGGAGCAGTCCTATTGGTCACAATCTCTTTTAGAAAAGGTCCTTAAGTCTATTCCCAACTTAAATGCTAAATTATATGCCTGGACAGACTCAATGATCGTTCTAGGGTGGTTAAATGGTGATCCGTCTGAGATGGAAAGCTAGTTTTGTCTCAAATCGTGTTCAAAAGATCACAAATGTTTTACCAGCTTCACACTGGCAATACGTTAAATCCGAAAGAGAACCCAGCAGACTGCGCCACTAGAGGGACTCACAAACAATCATTATCAGATAATAAATTGTGGTTGAAGGCCCGTCATAGTTTACTACAATTCGATCCAAAACACTTATAACCAGTTATCATTATCAATCACCGCAAACTGATGAAATAAAATCAAAAACGTCCCATGTAAATGCAGCCTTACAACTTGAATCTTCACTCGTCAGCGATTTGCTTGCTCCAGCAACAATAAGTTCACTCACCTCGAGTAGTCAGGGTCATTGCATGGATATCGCCGAGTTTCATCATATGTTCCCGTAGTAAACAAAAGTCGTCGCGTGCTAATTATTTATCATCAGCTGAATTAAATAGGGCATTTATTTTAATCGTAAAGGAAGAACAATCGCGGGAGTTTTCGGAAGACATCATTTATTTACAGAAAAATGGTCATGGTGCGTAACAATAGCAAAATCCTTAGTCTTAACCCTTTTCCTAGACCAAGATGGTATCTTAAGGGTTGGTGGGCGATTGACACTATGCTAACATCAGTATTTGCGGCTAAAGCATCCTATAATTCTATCAACTCATGGTATCGTCTCACAGAATTAGTCATAGATCAAGCTGCATATCACTACGCTACATGGCGGTCCACGTTTGACTTTATCTTATATCAGGGATAAATTCTGGGTCATCAGTGGGGTACGCACCGTAAAACGTCAGCTTAGGAAGTGTGCTTGAAATGCTCGTAGGTTTAATCAAGATCGTCACAAACATCAGCACATCATGGGTGACTTACCATCCACTAGAGTAACACCTTCTCGCCCCTTCACTCACACTGGAGTAGACTTCACAGGGTTTGTTGCGAATTGAGAGAGCAGAAACAAGGGGCGTGGCATTAAAACCACTAAGGGGATATATCGCCGTCTTCGTGTGTGTTTTAGTTTCTCACGAAGGCCGTTCATTTAGAGATAGTGTCGGACTTAAGCACACCGACTTTCTTAGCTGCATTTCGTCGGTTTTGTTCCCGCAGGGGTACCCCTGCTCACGTGTACAGTGACAACGGTACAAACTTTGTAGGTGCTAATCGACTGTTGAAAAGAGAATACCTAGAAATAGTACAAAATATCAACACAGAATTCTTAAACAATATCAGCGATCTTCAAATTGTCTGGCACTTCAATGCCCCCTCGTATCCTAATGCTAATGGGCTATGCGAAGCCGCTGTCAAAAGTTTAAAATACCATCTTAAACGAGTATTGGGTGATCAAAAACTTACGTATGAAGAGTTCGCAACGTTACTTCATCAAATTGAGGCCTGTCTGAATTCGCGGCCATTATGTCAACTCACTGAAAGTTCAGACGATGAATGCCTCACACCAGGTCATTTTCTAGTAGGAGGTCCATTGCTATCAAGACCTCAGACTGAGCCACAATCAGTGACTTTGTCTAATCGCTGGCAGATGGTTCAAATCATGAACAAACATTTCTGGCAGCGTTGGTCGGCAGAATACCTCCAACAGTAACTTCAGATCCAGATCAAAGTGGAGAACGACAGATATTAAACTTAAAAGGTGGGAGATGTTGTTATAATAAAAGGAAGACAAACCTTCCCCCGAGGGAAATGGGCACTCGGTAGAATTTGCGAAGCTTTATCCGGGAAAGGACGGATACGTACGGGTCGTTTCACTCAAAAGTAACAACAAAATTATCAAGCGGCCTACTAACAGAGCTCATCCTTGTTACCTGTCCAAGAAAATTCAACGGAACCCCCAACATCTACGTCATATCATCAGTTATGTCCAATAATAATCACCCTCCTCTAGACTCACGCGAAGATAGCGCTCCCTCAGAGTAAAGAAGCTCGGAAGCGTGTAGGAAACTTAAATTACAAAAACTTCTTCATTAACATTTTTAGTGTTATTCTTCTTATTCATTTCCCCGAGCTCCGAACAGTCATATCATGACTCACCCTCACTGAATATCACTTCCCTCAAGGATAATCAAGGTATATTTTTCGATAAAAATCAAGCCGATTACAGTATGTCAAAGATGATTGGAAGTTAATTGTTTTCTCTAACATTTTCTACTTATTGGAATAGTATATCAAAATACAAAAATTTATATAAGAAAAAGGAACTCAACCTGAATTATGTAGTCAGTTTACGGCACAATACTCGGATATCATATTGCAGCTAAGCAGAACGAAGTAGATGCGAAATTGATCATTATAACTTATTACTGAAGTCTCCAAGCGTTCACAAAGCGCAAAAACGAGGTTTGATTAACGGAGTTGTGTTACCTAGCTTCAACAGCTATTATTTGGAGTATTGGATGAAAAGGTTCGCCGATCAATATAAAGAAACGATTGAAAAAGATTGTCGCAAATCAAAATCATGCTCAGGTATTCCTCAAAAACCAGACATCGGTCCTGGAATCGGAGTTCAACATTCTGCAGAGAAGCACGAAAAGGTCATGAATGAACAATTTTTCACAGTTAATCAACGTCTCCAGGGAATCTAGCGGAAGATCTAAGCAAACTCGAAAGCGAGGATCGGTTCTTTCAATCATCACTTTAGAAGGCTATCATTCTGTTATCACAAGTCAAGAGAATCCAAGAGACTCTTATCAATACAGTCACCACGATATCACTCACGGTCATATTGATACCAGACTCCTGTCCCCCGAAGAACTAAAACATCAGCTCAACATCATTTCGGGACAGCTTCATATGGAGAGACTTGACCTTGCCCATAGATAATGAGAATATCAAAGATATATACCAGTTGCTGAAGGATATGCCGTAAGAATACATTCCAAACTACCTTATCGTAGAAATCAAGATACCTCTCATATAGTGAAACGATCTCTTCTGAGCTAAATAAAGTCATTTCCATACACTCAGTCAAAGAATAGTTCTTCTGTTCATATTATACCACTACAGCCTTATATTGCGTTACCACATTTACAGAAAAAGGACAACGCCTTCTCTACATATCCAGAGACAGACATCCAGTCATGCGATTCTACATCTCAACCAACAAACTTATTTGCTCATTAGATATGCCTATTTATGATCTCAGTTCAAAACAATCATTTTGTAATATTCACACTTTTCGGGACTTCCACCCTCCTTCAAACATATGTAAGGTAGAAACCTATTCCTGTGAAAACAATTTCATCAAACTACATCATGAAAATAATTGGTTATTTTTCTGCTGTTCTACTTGTCCAGTGCGCACCTACTGCGCTTCTCAAGTTTCTATGCATCAGTTATCAGGCAATGGAATTATCACCATTGCCAGGGGTTGTACATTAAAAAAGGAGATTACTTCAGTTTATATGCTCACATAACAATTTCTATAGAGACAATACGCCTTACGCAACCAACATATTTATGATCCCAAAATTATCAGTTTTAAATTCCATCTTAAACACTACTGTGCCTGATATTGTTGATACTAGCCTGGGAACATACGGGAATAAACATGCCTATGTACAATTGAAAAGCCAGCTTGACAACCTAAAGGCGCAGCAGATAGCTCCCCTTGTTGTCCACAATGTCCATCATTATGTCGTCATTTACTCTATCATCGGAGTATTGGTCATCACAGCATTCACTCTGCGCTGTACTGAAGATACGACAGCGATTCTGGTCATCTCCGTGGCAGCTCCTCCCTCTCTCTACTATTGCCACACGCTGGCCCTCTGGCAGGGACCCCTCCGGCAGCGGCGGTCACAGTGAGTGATAGTGCGGTCGAAATGGTTAAATGTAAACAAAGTGAAAAAGTCAATCAGTGCAAAGTGTGCGGTAGCCTATAGATGTCAGTACCTCGCCTACTTTTCCGCGTAAAATCACGAGTGTAAATGTTGGACTGTCAATAATAATTTGATGTTAATCATTTTAAAAATATTTTCTACTAACCGCTATTGTAACTTCATCTTGTACCTTCCACTAACACTCAATTATATCATATATGTGTTTAAGTTCATTTGTTATTGTACATTATCCTTGTTACTGTCGACATCTTCCTGGCTGAGACGCCAAGATGTACGAGCAATCGCACATTATTTTCATGTAGGTCAGGAGAACGCCGATGTAGCATTTGCGTCACACGCGCAATCCATTATATTAGGAATAAGTTAGTCATTAAGTATCAGTCAATAAACTCAGTTATATCATTCCAATCATTTTTACGGTTTTATTCACGATCAGTGATAATTCCCACAATCAATCAATCATCAAGTCATCATATCATAGTGTAGGCGGAATCACCCCCTACAGATACGATAATTTAATGAAAACTACAGATTCCGTGTTGCGCGGGAATCGAATGGGGGCGGGGCGACGAATCCATATATTTGCAAACATGTTTTGGGTCTAGCAATTCGTCTTAAGGACGCATTAACAAAAAGACGCGCTTCAATTTTAGGTATATGATTGTACTACTACATGCGCAGGGCACACAGTCACAGCGACGCACGCTAAGCGGGAATCTTTAGAACAAACACATTTTGATACTTTTAATATTATTTTTTGTAGAATATTTATTTTTACATTAGTATTTTTTTTATTCTGTAATATAATATAACTGAACTATATAATATAACCCCGGACCGACTTTCCTGGCGCCGCAGAAGATGAGGAGAGCCGACCCCAAATAATGGAAGAAAAGGCTAGGACAAAGAAGAAGAATATAATATAACTGATTTCAGTATAGATACACGTAATATTGATTTATCCTTATTCCTAGTAACTATAATAGATATACTACCCTGCGCACAATGTGTTGGGAAAGAAGGAAGGATGAATGTATGGACACGTGTACGTATATGTATACATTTGTTACTCTCACGCTCTTTTTAGTAGTTTTCCTAAAGCAGATTTAGATAAAATCATTAGGAGAAGTGATTACGGCTAGCGAGAGAGAGAGAGAGAGAGAGAGAGAGAGAGAGAGAGAGAGGCGCATATGATCTGGATTAACACAAAACGATACTTTTATTGTTTGCATGGCATGAGTAATATGCGTGGCATCGTAGTTCCATTGACTTTTTTTAAGAATTCTCGTCGAGACACCATGCATAACCTACACTATTAGTGTTTCTAAGATTACTAATCCTAACTATATATTATAAGTATGCGAAAAGTTAGTTTGTTTGTTTATATGTTTGTTTGTTACCTTTCACGCTTTATCTACTGAACCAATCTTCCTGGAATTTCCTGCATACACATAGCGGGGAAGTATGGAAAAGGACATAAGGTACCTTTTATCCGGGAAAAAGCACTGTTCCCGTGGGAAATTCACGCGGGCGAAAGCTAGTAATTGTATAAATATCTTGTAGTGTACTCGGTGCCATGAACATAGGAATGCAATCTCTTTGTTATATTCAACTTAACATTGACATTATTTTTTTTCTGTTGGCTTAATTGTATCCATAAAGTAATTATTTAATGCATTCGCTATATCCATAGCAGGAGAGCTTAATGCAGTCATCATGTAAATTTATGATTACAAATAATAGGTTCCTTTAAAATATTTGTTTTAGAGCTATTTATTATTTGCCATGTTGTTCTAGACTTGTTACTTGAGTTCATTATTTTTGTAATTATGTATTCTGGCCTTAATTTTTGTCAATTTTTATAACTTTCTTTAACAACAACAATGTACTACAATTTTTCTGATAATGCGCTTTATTAGCTTTAACCTAAACTTCCATAAAAAGACCGTTTGAAATACATTTTGGTTTACTTGTGACTTTTATTGTATATTTGTTTTTCTGGGAAGCACAAGTCATAGAATAGCTTAAAAAGTTTCTATAAAGTTATGTGTGTGTTAACTTAATTGGTAATATAAGCCTTATTGGGGTCTGTTGTTGAGTATATTTCAGAAAAACTAAGGTTTTACAACAACAAAATACATGATAACCTTTTATTTAATTGATCGTGACTTCTATAACTTCATGTAGGACCAGAGTACTAAAGAACACAAACCAAACAAGCCCAATACTCAACCAGGAATTACATGGTTGATAAAAAGTGATTACAGAGTTCCTATGGCAACCTTCCGTCTCCATCATCAGGACGCTGGTTTCTTCATGTAGGATTTCAGGAGTATTAAAGAACACAAACCAAACAAGCCCAAACTCGACCAGGTTACATGGTTTAGATACAGAGCCTTCCTATGGCAACCTTCCGTCTCCATCATCAGGACGCTGGACTTCATGTATGACCTCCTCAGAGTACTAAGGAAGACAACTAACACACACTTCAGAATATTAACGAAGAAAAAATAAAAAGGTACTTTCTTTTTCCACAGCCTCAAGTATCAAAACCAGGTAGTTAGTTAGATCAACAATCTAACTGAGTTTTCCTATATGCACAGCGATGTATTTCGCTCCGTGGGAATTTTGCTATATATATGTACGGAGCGACACAGGGACGTCCTTTCACAGAGGCTCACATGAGCCGACTGAAGCTTCAGGATTCGAAATGTTCGTCACTTTATACTATAGAAAAACGAAACAGTTAAAATGATAATTTTTATTTTATATAAATTTTGTTGAAACTTGATGGTCGGTTTTTGTAATAAATAATATTAATTATATATATTATATGTTTCTATTTCTTTCTTTTAAAGAATATTTCACAAATTACTATCAGTTTTTTATACCCACGAAACCTTACACTGTTTTTATTAGATTGTTTTTTTTTTTTTTTTTGCGGAAAAGAGGCTAGGAAAAACTAATTTTATAGCATTTGATACTACTTTTTACACAAAATAAAATAGTAACACTTCTAATATAGTCAAAGGTTTACAGTACCCATTAGTACCCATAACACTTTATGTAAAATTCAATGAATTTATCGGAGAAATCGAACCGGCAAATGGCAAATTTCATTGATTTTTGTAAACGCGTCCTTAAACTTACAACACCACCTCTGGAAGCATAAATGATACCCATTGGGCAAAAACGAAAACGAGGCCGTCCCGCTAAGTCCAAGAGAGCACTTATTTACCAGTGACAATGGATCATCGTTCCTATCCTTCCTAATATTTTTATCGATGTGAAATTTTGATTGAAGTAAAAATAATTTGTTTGATTTTTTACGAATACATTGTTTCATTTATTTACTACCCTTAAATCATTACAATTCTTCGTCAAATAGTTATTTCACATGAATATTTTTTAAAATAATGTTAGCTCATAATACTCTGCTCATGAAAGATTTTTTAAAGTTTTAATTCTATATGAAACATTTCATTTAAAATAAAATGCCGCTCATTATAATTTAGAACTTGATGAAATATTGAAAAATGCAGGACGTAGTGTTGATGCTCAAATATGAGTATTAAAAAATTGCTGAAAAAACGAAATCTTTGCCATGTAAATAAACAATGCACATGGTACTTCAATGTCAAGGTTCCTTTTGTACTCCTCACACACAAATAACAACACAAATTATTCCACCTTCTCGGTTACTATGAGAACCTGGTACTTTGCGCTGTATCCGCATTCGTCACCTTTTGACGGTTTCCACCTATTGTTTTCACTAATGTTTTCACAAAGAAACTGCCGACACTTGTAGAGCGGCGGCGGGTATTTTTAAATTAATAACTTAACTTTAAATTGATTCATTATTATAATTCGCAAGTCCATTCGCAAGTCGCTTTTCAGTGTTTTCGTCATGTTTTTAATTAGAAATCACATAACTCGCATAATTATTTTTCACTTTGACACACAACAGCTCAGGTTATAGTTAGGATAAATTAATCTTTCTTCTTATAAATCTGCTATTACTACATAACAAAACTCACCCTTTTTGATTCTGCCACCCTAGTACAAAATAAATAAATAACTTACATAGAAAAACACGGACCTCTACCAAAGAAAAAATACACTACCTCCGCGAAGTCCGCGTTGCTGATAAATATTCTTTAAATTCACTTGTAAAACAAACAAAACCTATAAATTAAGTAATATAAATATCCCCTTTTTTTTAAACTTTGTTACCATGTATTTTTC
>CM031569.1:109901-143587 GCA_018467065.1 Ephestia elutella
ATCACAAGTATTTATACAAATACTCAAGCATAGCGAAAGTAAAATGTTCTCGTCAATAGCTGCCGAGCATCATTTATCAATTCACCTGTCTAGTCGGGTGAAATCTGAAGTCTTTTGTATTCATTTTTGATATAAAAGGGATCTCCTAACGTATGCTTTATTCGACTCTTGAGATCATGCAAGCATTATGGTTATCCTAAGAGATATATTTAAGTAAGTACCTATTTATCAAAAATAAATGTAACGTGGGTATATTTGCTCTAGTGAATGAATGAATGAATGAGGTTTATTTGCATTGATATGGGTTACAAAAAGCGATGTATACTAGAATGCATAGATTTGCCTCCAAATCAGCCATTTTGAATAGCATATTTTGAATAGCATGCAAAAATTTAAATTAAATTATTTAAATTAGTCATAGTATGAATATTACAATATTGATTAACACGTTTGGTATATCTCTCATTAAATCTGATTACATGTTCTTAATAGTTAGGAGTACCTCGCCATCTAAAAGCGCCATCTATATATATATAAAAAAAGAAAAACTCACTTATGCGCTCTTGAAATCTCGAAAACTCCTTCCTGCGTATAAAATCCATGCGCACAAAGAAGCCAGTCAAATAATTTTTGTTTGAAAGAATTGAATTTCAAAAGTTTTTTGATGATTCAGGTATATTATTAGTATATTTGTATACACATATAATAGCAATTTTTTTCAAACCGTGCTAGGCTGTTTTGGCAATAGTTTCCAAACATGCTAAGTCCTATTACTATTTCTGCGTATTTCTAGGAAATATATCTTTATGCTGTTTTAAATAATTTAATGTTACTCTTTTACAAATTTTGCATAAATTTCGAAAATATATAGGCAAGGAAATGGTAGTACTTTTAATGATTTGAAAAGCGGTCTACACGATGCATCAGAGCTTAGTACTCCACATAGTGCCATATGGTTCTTATGCACTTTTTTTTTGGAGCTATAAAAGCATGTTGTCCTTCTGCGCTGTTACCCCAAAATATTGGTTCATAAGCCCATAGCGCAGGACAGATTCTACATAAGCAAAGTATGCAGTGAGGGCCGTTTTCTTTGCTGCTACTCTGTAATCACTAATTTGAAAAGGTTCTATACTATACTACTACTATGCTCTAGGCTTCAAATAGAGAGAGGGTAATAGAAGAACTGTTCCTAAAATATGGAATTCTTGTTCACGGTTAGATATCATGCTTCATCTGCTAAGCGGATTTTATAGAATACTACTACTGTCGATGGCTCGACGGCCCAAAGAGAATCTTGGCCTCCGATACTAGACACTCCTCGCCCTGTATTTTTATTTATGGTTTATGGAATTTTCTATGTCAAATTTGTTTAAAATTATTGATATTTTATTCTTTTTGTTTTCTTTTATTATATTTTTTTTCGACATAGGCAATTTATTTTTTTTTTTTATTGCTGGAAGTCTTTACCTGTAGCACACTCCTTCCTATTCTGGGCTACTGTGCCTGCCAGTCGGCTCTTTGGAGGCCTCCAACCACCTGCAAAGGTTTTGGCAAATTTTAAAGAGAGAATAGCAGGCAGAATATTTTTACATGTTCTCGTGAACAGAACGTGGAGGAATAGCACCTACAAATGTTGGCCCAAATTTCTCAGCTGGAAGCAAAACCCCCCAGGCAGCAAGTACTAAACTATAAATCAAAAGCAATCTAGTTAACTAAATAAACTCTTGTAAACAACCAAAGCAAATTTCATTATTAAAAACCAATCAAGTTTGTATAGAATAAAATCGGGTGCACAATTGTATCTAGAATTGGTGGTTCTGTTCTGTTCTGTTCTGTGCCCTCCCAGCCAGTGGTTAAATTCCGACCTGCAAGAGTTTAGGGCTGGGTCCACCTCCGAGGCCGAAGGGGGTGCACTTTCTACGAGAGAGCTGAGCCTGGACGTTATGATGTACATTCTCGTTCTCGTGCCGTGGAGGAGTGTCTCACTCAGACGTGAATCCCTAATCCCAGCTCGAGAAACCCAGTTGGGCACGTAGACGAGATTGGGAATGATGGGCGCGGAGCAGCCAGGATAGGAGTGATGATGGGATGTTTTTAGAACCGACCGAATTCCAGCATCAAATCAGTATAGAGGGGAAGATGGATACTATACTTGGTGTACTTAATATATATATGGAAGGGAAATAGGCTGCGATGATGTTATGTGTCCATGTGTGTCCAAGTCTTCATGTTGTTGTTCCCTGATTTGAAGGCTGAGCCGCATGCAGAACTCGCTGATGTCCTCGCTCGCGCCGATGCGAGGCCGAAGGCCGAGCTAATGATGTCATCGCTTATGTCCGCGCCGCGCCGATGCGAAGGCCGAAGCGCGCGGCGCAGCCCTCATGGCGCGGTGCAGCTCCTCTCACGGCGCGACGCAGCTCCTCCCACGGCGCGACGCAGCCCTCCCACGGCGCGGCGCAGCTCACACGGCGCGGCGCAGCTACGGCTCTCACGGCGCGACGCAGCTCCTCCCACGGCGCGACGCAGCCCCTCCCCACGGCGCGGCGCAGCCTCTCACACGGCGCCCCCTCATGGCGCGGTGCAGCTCCTGCTCACGGCGCGACGCAGCTCCCCTCCCACGGCGCGACGCAGCCCCTCCCACGGCGCGGCGCAGCTCTCTCACACCTGGCGCGGCGCAGCTCCTCCTCACGGCGCGACGCAGCTCCTCTCACGGCGCGACGCAGCCCCTCCCACGGCGCGGCGCAGCTTCTCACACGGCGCGGCGCAGCTCCTCTCACGGCGCGACGCAGCTCCTCCCACGGCGCGACGCAGCCTCCACGGCGCGGCGCAGCTCCTCTCACGGCGCGACGCGCAGCTCCTCTCACGGCGCGGCGCAGCTCACTCTCACGGCGCGGCGCAGCTCCTCTCACGGCGCGACGCAGCTCCTCCCCACGGCGCGACGCAGGCCCCTCTCACGGGCGCGGCGCAGCGCCACACGGCGCGGCGCAGCCCCTCTCACGGCGCGGCGCAGCCTCACCTCCCCACGGCGCGACGCGACGCAGCTCCTCCCCACGGCGCGACGCAGCTCCTCCCACGGCGCGGCGCAGTCTCTCACGGCGCGGCGCAGCCCCCCTCACGGCGCGGCGCAACTCCGTTACCGGCGCAGCGTGGCTGGGCATCATGCACGGCATGGCTCTGCTACTAGCACCGCGTAGCTCCCCTCCACGGCGCGACGCAGGCGTAACTCTGCACTCTGAACGGCGCAGTTTGCGCCCCGCACGCCGGAGCTCCGCACCATGCATGGCGCAGCTCGCTCACGGCGCGGCTCCGTTAACTGGCGCAGCGTGTCTGGGCATCATGCACGGCATGGCGCCACTACTATGCACCGCGTAGCTCCACGCCCAAGCACAGCGCGCTCTGCACTCTGAACGGCGCAGCTCTGCGCCCCGCACGCCCGCAGCTCCGCACCATTTGCATGGCGCAAAGCTCTGCACCCTTCACAGCGCGGCTCTGAAATTGCCGTTTTTGAGGAACTGCTGCAAAAGGTTTAAATCCCAGCACAATGAAAGCCGCAAACACAAATTTCAAATATGATTTGCCTAAACGTATACGTAACAAAGTGCGAGTATATAATTTTCATTTGAAAAGTCCGATCAAACCTGGTATGCTTCTAAAATGTAATTAACAATTCTACCCAATTGCACAAATAAACAACAGTAAATTAAAGAAATCACAGACAAACATTTGATGTGCAAAGCTGCACAATCAGGCACTTAGTACATAATCCCCTCCCTAATAATCCTCCTAATAATCTCTCCTTGATCTTTTTGGCTAAATTGAAGTTAAACGCACTGATAGCGCCGGTCTTCTTCTCGTAGGAGGGTTACTGAAGAGACTTAGAAAGTAAAACTCCTTGAGTACTGCTGCTATTTCGTTTATTATTTTCTTTAAATTTAGAAAATACAGAATAAATGATGTCGACAGTTTACGGAAATTCACAACGCCATGACGAATGCGCCGCGCCGCCAGGACGCCGCGCGATGTCACATCGAAAGCCGCCTTTGCTCCTAAAAATCTGTTTAATGTAATCTGTAAAAACATTTAATACCTCGTTGCCTATGCCTGATATGCAATGGTACGAATTGATTTTTCATTGGCAAGACTGGCCCATTAATTTTGCTAGCCTTTAACTTTGAGCGCTTTCACTAATGGAATGAAGACTGGCTTCCTTAGAGTCCAACAAAGCTTTAGTAGTAAAATTGTAAATATTGTTATTATTCTTTACCTCAACTAACGCTGAAGTGAAGGAAAAGAATTTGACCAGAAGATGACGTAGCAGACATGGACACGGAAGAAGGCAGGTGCTAGTTGTCGTGCAATCAGCGCTGGGGAGTGCTAGAACCAGGTAAGTTGGTATCATTTGTGTCAATATTATTATTTGTAACCATGTTCGACTGGGCAGACGGAGACGGTAATGAATTTTGTTTATGTAGCAAAGTGTTATGTTTTCTGTGACAAATTCGACAACCACCCAGTCTGCATTGAAAGTGTTGAAGTGGCCACAACGAAAACAATTACTACATAATTTCAGAGAGGTAAGTTTAGAGATTCTTTCTGTTATAGGCATAGCTTTAAATACAGAACATTCGTATAACATATGTTGTTGTTTACAGATTGGACACTGCTTATGAGGCGACGACGAATCGACCGATGCACTAGAAATATGAAAAGTTTTAGTATTTTTACATTGGGAAGACTAAGTGCCGTTTTTCATTAGTTATTTTGCGTAGCATTTAACATTTCCTGAATAGTAGTACGTTGTCGGGGAAATGAATAAAATTTACCTCCAAGGATAGGGGAATCACCATGCATACTCCTAAATTCCTCCCGCGCTTTCTAGTAGTAACACTGCCCAATTTCTTCGATGCCATATATGTGATGAGCGTGTCCCACTTATCAGGAGGCTCGCCTAAAGAATTCAAGGCATTTAAATTTTTAGATAAAGTGTCGATCAAATGACGAATACCACTGTTTGATTCTTTATTCAGTGGTTGAATTGAAAATAAACATTTGATATGTTCATTAATTAAAATACGTTTGTTGTCATAACGATCACGGAGCAAATTCCATGCAATTATGTAATTGTCTGCTGACATTGTAACGGAACCTATGACAGAACCTAGCTGGCCCTTCTAAATACGATTTAAGGCATAATGAAAACTTGTTGTTAATATTGTTTACGGTTATAATCGTTCTCATGTATTAATGACTCTGACTGATCTGAGGATCACCGTTGAATGGATTGATTTTATTGTAAGGCAATTTCACATATCGTTACTTATTTAGAAGTGTTAGACGAAGCCTCCACTTTATCTTGATTTTCGAAACATTCTAACAATGACTGAGCCTGTGCAATTAAATTAAAGAATGCGTTTTCAGTAGTTTCGCGCTCCATCATTTGTTTATTATCATTGTCTTCGTCTCATAACACTTCTATCTGCATGACTGAGTGTCCTCAAAGCTGCACGAAAGGTCACGCAATTTATTGCAACGCAAACGAAGTTCGTTTATTTTAACTGCATCTGTTTCTTTGCATTCCAACAAAGGTGATAAATACCGTTCAAATAACGTTAATCGTGACCTAATGTGGCCTCTCTGTTTAATAAGATCCCTTAAATCACTCATTTTGTCGACGAAAAACGCAACTTCTATCAATTCAATAAAATAAGCGAAAGTAGTTGAATCAGAAATAAAGTAAACAGGTACGTTACGTGCGCGATGATAACAAACTGGTTTTGTAGCCAAGTAGCCGGTCGCGTCAGCTGCCCGCTGCTGCCTTATCACAGGAAAGCAGATCCTCCGGGCGAACTTTAAAGTAGCAGTCTAGGTTTCCGACTGCTGTATGCACCTGGAATATTCGGCAGGTAATGTAAGGACTTCACGTTCAAAAATGGAGCTAAAAGTTGAGGACACTAATAATTGCAAATCATTGCCAAACAAAAGATTGATAAAATTTGGTTGAAAAATAAGGAAATGTTGATTTCTATTTCTACTATTGATTTCGTTACAACTACGTTTAATAAACACTTACTTAATCACTGTTATTAGTAGAAAATATTTAGTGATTAACGTGAATTTTACGAAAAACGTTGAATTTTATTATTTTTTATATGAGGGTTGTCTTACTTTTGTATGTAATAAAGTTATTCAATTTTGTATTGAATAACTTTATTCACACAAATTAAAGCAAGTATAATTAGCAAGTTGTTTTTCTACATTCTCACCATTCTGTGATGTCCCTCAATACATAAAATATCTTCTCCAATCAAAACCGCCTGGAATGTAAAATTTTACCACTACCAATATAATTATAAAATTACAAATATAATAAATTTGTCTAGCAAAAACTATAAAGTTACATATCGATCCCACTTCTGAATTTGTTGGATAACCAATAACATTGTAGATAAAAGTATAAGGCGTGTCTTAACTGATTTGCCTAGAAGTACACTATTCCCTTACTTCTCTGTATAGTAGAGGCTAATATAATAAATCTAAATGATTGTTTAAACAGGGATTAGTTTACAAATTCGTAATAATTATTAGGATATTGTTCTTAATACTTATATTTAATTAAACAACAACGCACACTTAAATTAACAGTGTTTACTTTCCATCACCTCACCGTAAAAAACAAAAGACGGACGGACTGGTCGACGACCTTGTTAAAATTCGCGGGAAGATTAACCAGTCAGTGCAGTGTCAATGTGACAGCGCACAGATAATAAACCCATGGAAGTAATAAGTACCTTTGTACAACTGGAAGGTTTACTTCAAAATCCGTGACAAACAAAAATGAACTTAATGTTGAAGTCAATAGTACTGTTTTTAAAATAATCATAGTTAAAATAAAAAACGTGCCCGAAAGAGAATCACTTTCCCGTCATTGTGTCCCTTTCACTCAGTTGCTATGTTAAGAATTTACTTCTATTTAGTAGAAAACGTTTACAATGAATCAATGGAAATTCGTTGTGTAAGTATTTCTTATTTATTTACTAGATACCATCTAGATACAACTATTACTTGAAATCATATTCATTAGGCAACATATTGGAAGAAATCTATACATATAATAAAACAGTAAAAATATTTTGTCTGTACATGCAGTATTTTTTACTGAAATAGATAGACACTAAAAAGAATAATAGAAAGCAAATTTTTTTTTTTTAATTTTTTATCTGTCTGTCTGTCTGTATGTATGTACGCGTTTCACGCAAAAACTACTGGCCGGATTTGAAAACTTTTTTTGTTGTATAGCTGCCTGGCAACATATACTTAGGCTATAATTAATTTTGAAAACTGGAACACCTGATGAAGAACCTTAACAGAATAGCTAAACTATAAGAAATATGGAAATGGTACCTTTGCAAAAGTTTATCAATCTGACGAGCATTTTCTATTGACGTATAAAAATCGAAGATCAGGATCATCTGATGAAGAATTCCAAGAGACCAGCTACACTATTACATATATGGAAATGGCGCCTTATCAAACGTCGTTCAACCTGATGAGCATTTTCTACTGACGTATAAAAATTGAAGATTATGGAACATGTGATGAAGAACTCCAAAAGACCAGCTACTCTATAAAATAAATGGAAATGGGGCCTTAGCAAATGTCGATCAACCTAATGAGCATTTTCTACTGACGTATAAATAGCCAGGACACGGGATAAGACAAAGAGGGACTCGGGGTGGGAGTGGTGGTACACGGGAAATTGTAGATAACGAGCAGATGAAGATCGTTTATTGAATGAAATATCACTTTTGATTCATTTTAACACCGTGACTGTACTACGAGTACCTAATATAATTGGATAACCAGAGATCTGAAATTTTGAGTAGGTACTGGAGTTTAGGTTACTACAGTTTGGAACACAAAAATATTTTTCATCTAAGCGAAACTCACGCGGGCGAAGCCGCGGGCAACAGCTAGTTAATTAATAACGCCTTTAGTCCACCCACGCGTTCGCATACGGCAACGAAACTTCAAAAAACTTGTCAGTTGGATGAGAGCGTTTCGTATATGCTGTGTCTCGTTCAAACTAAGCGAGATTAGTATAGTTGCATCCTTATCAGTACGTTCGCACGTAGCTGCGAAGTAGCTGTTACAATGACGACGTAGGCGATTCGCTAATGTCATGTTTCGCTTCGCAATACGTCATGTAATCAGAAATCAATGCGATGCGACGTGCAAAAATATACACCAATATATTAAAATATAAATTCTTGATTTCATTCTGCAAAACATGCCATATAAAAACCGGCAGTGTATCGCAGACGTTTCGCAATCGCAAGCGTTTCGCAGCGAATCGCTTTCGCATGCGAACGCGTCAGTGTACTAAGGGCGTAATAGCATGAAAAACTTTCTAGTTATGGAAATAGTAAATATTTGCAATACACTAGCAACACAAATTAAACAAAATGGCTGCTTTTTTTCTGTAGCGGGTGAATTTAATTGTTTTTAATAATAATTATTATTGGAGTTTGAGAATGGTTAATATATGTTGTGCTATTAGAGGTTGCAATAAAGAAATCATACCCAGGTTGTGGGATTTCCTTCCACGGGTAAGTTTTCATTTCTGGTGTGACTACATAATAATTATAAAGAAAATAAATGTATCCTAACAAAGTTTTTTTTTCAGATTACCGCAAATATAGAATTAAGAAAAAAATGGATTGGGATGTTTCGTGGGAAATTAACTAATAACTCGTAATATGTAGCTTACATTTCCAACCTGAGGATTACCGGGCGGATTATTAAACTAGCTTTACGCTGCTGCAAGGAGAGAAGTATTGGGCTCAGACGCCATATCTGAGGATGATCTGAGCGACATAACAATAGGGCAGTTATTAAAATCCTGCAAAGTAACAGGTAGATTCAGTGGGTCGCCACCAACGTGAGTTACCAGGTGACTCAAAACCCTATACATACGGGTCTCGGGAATTGGGTGAAATGGTCCCGGCATGAGTGGACTGATCACCCGTCTGGAGCTTGCGCTGGCGTCCCCAATAAGTAAATAACATAAACAATAACGTTTAAGTTATTAAATAAATCGTTTTTTTAACTTGAGTATTATTTTACTTAGTTTATAAATAGTACTATATTTTATTGAACCTATGGAATAGCTACATATTATTCTAGTAGCGTAATTGTAGAGGCGTAAGAGCGCAAACGAGCGTAATTTTGACTCACACACAACTCATGAAAGTAGGCTCAATTGCCTTCACACTGACTCATGACATGTGACATGTGGTTCACTGGTCCTAAGAATTTTGTTTAACATGGTCACCCTCGTCACGAAAGGGACGCGGCCACGATTTCGAGCCTCTCTTAGCACCGGCTCGCTTTTCCTAGTCTCAAGTGAACCTTCCAGTTGTACAAAGCACTTACTACTTCCATGAATAAACCTTATGCGATCAGTCCGTAAATTGGATGAATACAAATACATAATTAATAGTATGTAATTTTAATCTACGTATTTGTATTGAGAAGGTTTCTAACACTACAATCACGATTTTTTGTCCCAGTATTATTTGATGCCCTTGGACTTCCATATAAAATTATATAGAGTTTCTTGCTAGACCCGATATATGAAATGGGAGGGGCAAACAAACGCTATACGGGATTGCTCGTAAACAAAAAATATACAATCGAGATCACTGTTCACAATCAATGAACTTAAGACTTGAGATTAATTAAGAATTAATTATTATATATATATGTATATATATATTGCGGCAGCCTGTGAGGGGAGTGCCGACAGATAGGTAGTCTATTCCAGGGGGTAGGTCCGACGGAAAAGAGAAAACAATAACCTAGGGAGGTTATTTATCACTTTACTTATTAACAATTGCCCACCGCCTCACGCCCTTCCATATATTACATAATAGATAGCACAACACTGGCCTTGCCAATCCTGTCCACCACACACAGAAGGGTCACACCACGTACTCCACCGAAGAACGTCTTCGCCGGCGGCGTCACCTGACAGATCCACCCTGAACAGGCGGTTAGAAGGGTCCTAGCCAGATGAAGGCCAGCCCAGACGTGAGTAGTTCCAGCCAGATGGATGTAGGTAGCTTCAATCAGGCGTGGGTAGTCCCAGCCAAGTGTAGGTTGACTCCAACCCGGAAGAAGGTTCCTGGAAGGTCCAGTGGCAATATATCAGGCACTAGGTAGGCAGTGTAGGTGTAGAAATCCCTTTCAGAAGTTAGGGACGAAATGCTTGGTCAGATTACATACAGGTAGAAATGAATTTACTTTGCTAGTCAGAGTTGAGCACTAAAGAAAAGACTAGAACACCTTACATAGTTGTAAATAAATATAAAATACGATGAGGACTCACCCAAGAGGGAAGTAAATAACACTAGTAATTAGAAAATAGCTAATTAAAAATACTTATTAGTTTTATAATATCGAGCGCGGCGGTTCGTCTCGTCAGCTAACCAAAATCAAAGTGCCATGAAGTTTGCGCGGGAGGGCGCGGCGCGCGGCCGGAGACGCTCGCGAATTTCACACTGGTTAACCCACTTATCAAAAGGATGGGTATGTAAAGATTTCAAATAAAGTTTAAAGTTAGTATATATTTAGTTAGTGATATTTTATTGTTAGGTATTATTTTTATAAATAGTTCTATTTAATTTTATAAATAAATGTTGTATTTTAGTTTTAATGTTTTTTATTTAGTTACTATTTTCGGCAATTGTGCTCGCACAATGCTACAATATATATATATATTTTTTATACTTAAGTATTTATTTTAGTGTATGTATTTTATTATTTATGCAATATATAGTCAATTAAAGGTTTATCCAAGTTTACTCATTTGCACCCATTAATGATCTCTGAATGACCCCAAGGTAGACAGGCAGAAAATGCCTCCGCGTGAAGTCCGCCCATTGTACTTTTACATTTATACCTTGCGCAATAAAGCTTAAATAAATAAATAAGTCCACATCTACCTGTGAATAAAGGTTCACCGGTCTATAGTAAGGCTTCCTTATAGTAAGTCATAATAGTGGATTTTACAACAGGCGCACAAAACGAACCATTTTGTGGACGAGTTTCGCTCCTCACCCCGACTCGCGCGAAAAACAAGAACTGCTTTTACATCATACGATATTGATATAAGGCTTGGGCCGCAAACCCATATAGCCCACCACCAAATCAATTTTGCAATTATAGTTTTCTTAAATAATTAAATTGTTTTAATACTATTTATGTCATAAAAACACCGAAGGCAAATTAGAGCAGGTATTACAAAACAACAAACACTGTCCATGAACTTCCCACAGTGTTTGGCTGCATGGCTCACCCTCTGCCTCAACATATATACATTTATGAGTAGATACATTAATGCCCTTGTGCACAGAGTTCGATTTTGTGCAGCATATCTCCTGCACAAACAGGCACCTTCAGAGCATGAGCAGTGAAAAATGTATTTTCAACGTCATAAATGTCAATATGTTTTAAATCGGGTTAATTAACTAACCAGCACCACGCACGAATATACATATTTCCCGACTGTAGAGTTTAAAAATGTTAAACTGCTTATGTCACCCCCACAAAAATGAGGACATGGTTCATTCATTACAGCAATACACGAACCGTAGGTATATAAAAGTCACCATTGCTGGGTTCTCGTTTTTGTACAGGATTTTTAAAGTATAAAAATTACTCATCTCATCATAAAATACACTTCTGGTAGTTATTTATTAGTGTGTGAACAAACATCCGGGCGAGGACGTTCCTTATATAAAGCTCCAATTAGTGTGCAAGTTTATGCCTGTGCCTTTCCTTACACAATTAACAATTTCTCTAAACTAAATTTAATTTCACCGACAATTAATTGCATGCACGGTAGCCCTGGTCAGACAGCTGATCTGTTAACACTACAATAAACTCACTAACAAGCATCACTTGCACAGCATGCACAACTTTAATCAAAATTAGCCTCGGATTAGCTATTTCCTCCTGACACAAACCAAACAAAACAAAGGTCCCTAAACGCATTGGGTACACTTAAAACCAACCTCCCATATCCTATGAAAAACGACACGATAATTACATCATATTAGGTAATCTTTAAAAATATTATCACGGGAATCTGGCGTCTTCTACGAAAAGGGCCATCAATAAACGCAACGAATGAGAATACCATTTACTAAACCCGAAAAATATAACAAAGATAAAACTGCAGCTGCAAGCCATAAAACCCAAAACCACTAAAACTGCAAAAAAAAAAAAAAAGAACGCTTATCCTAAAAGTAAAACAAAAGCAGCAAAGGCATGTTACATTCTCTCAACAAGCAATACTTAGAAAGGGCGCACAAAAACTAAGGCGACCCCTGGCCATAAGAGTCAACATCACATAACCAAAAGGCGATGGTAACTACTTTTACCGAGCAATTGCAAACCAAATTAACAATCTATTTGGCATATCGTTTATATCAAAGGGGCATTTGTCCACGACTGAGTTATACTTATATGCTTATATAATATTCGGTTAAGAATTATATTATTATCAAACTTTAGACGGACAGGGTCAATTGCAACCGAGTTAAAAGGTGAAATAGAGGTACTGTAAAGCATGGTGACAAAATTTACAGTATTGAATTATATTAACTTTCCAAAATAGGTACGGATATATGTTCTGTTCACTGGCAAAATGAATTCAAGATTTTTATTTTGGGACGGGGAAAGATGATATTTGTTTGGAAACCACTAAAACTTAGAGCTCTTCATGACACGGGGATCGGGGTATTGTCTCTGTGTCCAGGTCTTTAGATTTAGATGTGCATCTTCATTTCAAGACGATAAAGTTTTAAATGTCTGCAGTATTATGAGGCAATTAAATTCTCTGGTCCAATATTATATGCTGGGTAATTTATCAATTTCATGAATCAAATAGCTCTCGATAATTTCGCCCGCTAGTGCACGTACTTATTTTCTAAAAATACGACAAAATAGTCATATGGTCAAACATCTGGCCGGCCCAGGTCAGATTTCTACTTTACAGCGATTCCTAAAAGACAATGCGCGACCCATGCCTTTGTGCATGTGTTTTTAGAAACATTTTTTTAACTGTTTTTGTAGTTAAGCGAATCTTTCTGGCGAAATTTTAAAATGTTTTAGTATTATATTATTGCTTAAATTCCAAAATATTTCCTTGAAGATGTTTAATGAATGGCAGGGTTTGTTGCGTACCTGGTTATTTTTAAGAATGTTCACCCTGGGTATAGAAGATTTACACAGTAGACAAATTTACACAGTAAAGGAAAAAGTAAAAATTAGAAATAAATAATTACATTATACTTAATTAAAAATTTTAACATGCATCAATTAATTTACTATTATTATATATTATCTTATTTAAATTGTGACAAATTATGAAATTGACCATCTTTTAAAGACACATATATCGAAATAAATACAATAATGTACTTACCTCAATTATTATAATAAAAAGAAAAATAAAACATAATAAAATTGACAATAGTTAGATCATAACAAGCACACACAACAATATATATACCGGTAATATGGCATAAAAAAACTTGGCGAAATATACGGCCCTCTCCCATTGCAGCGCCCGTCAGGGTCCTTAATAGATTCTATATATGAATATATAAGTAAAGACCTGTACCATACATTAAGGAAGCAATACACGATTTGATTTGATTTATTCTTTTCTGGTGAGAATAATGACTGTGTGAAGAATTATTTTAGTATTTTGTTTGTTTATGTCTATTAGAGTAGAAAATATATATATATATATTTTTTTTTTATGGCAAGCTATAGGTAGGTTTTTGTGTCTGTAGCTGCAAGAATATTAGTCTTCTGTTCCCGTGCCTTCCCAGCCTATAAAAAGTATTTTATCCGCAATTTAGGGTTTCTCTAAATTACAGTCAATCATCACGTTTAAATTACGTATCGCATTCTTAAATTAATTTGGCCCTGTTTTCGCTGCCAGTGTTGTCTTTTGTATAGGTTGTTGGTAGGGCTGATCTATGTTTTTATGCTTTGGATTTGATATCCTCACTGGATATTTTCGGTTTAGGATGCGTAAATTAAAACAGTTATTTTATGATATCTACTGTACTGATATCAGTTTGTTTATAACACCAATCAAGCATGCTCATAGAGCAATACCCGTGCCGCGCGCGGAAGTCCTTGTTGTTCGAAGAGCGTGCTCCTTTCTTTGGTTTGTTGCCGCTGCTAGAGTACGTTTGAAAAAATTATAGTATTGAAAAAAGTTTTCAATTAAGAGTCGATAGATTTAGCTTATTATGCGTTTTTTAGCTTCCGTGCAATTGTCCACTCTCGCACTCGCTGAATTTATGACTGTAGATATGTGTGTATGATATCTACTTCATTCACTAGCGAATTCAGATAAATTAGCCGGGGCTTGGCTAATTTGTTTATTGAGGTTTTACACAAAATATTCTAATTTACATAATCATAACATGAGAAACAAATCTTTTCAAAGAAACAAATATTTTAGTTTTATTCAATTACGCTAAATACCTGAGGAAAGAAGGGATACTTATAATTAATCTAAGAATTAAATAAACTACTAACAGTCGTTGAATAAAATTTGAAATATCCTGTACACGTGTCCCGTACGGAGACATGCAAAACCACCAAGTTACATATCAAGCATATCAAGTTAAAGGAAGCATGTTATGTAAAAGTAAAACAAGAGGACATTGCGCAATTTGCGCATGCATGTGCTTATAAAGAGCTTTTATAAAGAGCTTTATGTATCTGTTTGGGTGATTTCTATTGATCACGATATTGCAAAAGAATTGATAGTTTTGCTCGTATTCAGAGACTACCCTGAAAAAAAGGTTTTTGAGTAAATGAGTAAATGATTGAGTGGCTTGCTTAAATTTTAAATCCTGATCAAGTCTAAATAATTTACTTGTGTGCGCATGCGCATGTAGGTACATATATAATGGAAAGCTCTCACCAAATCCTTCGATACGCCTTCACGCACTCCGCCGTCGAAGACGCCGAGACGCTGGATTTCTCATTCATGATTTCTCATTCACTGATTCACTCTAGTTTCGAAAAACGATACAGTCACTTTGAAATTATTTTATATCACTGATTAAGGTTATATTTTAATTTACGGGGAAGCCAATCTAATTCTATTGGAAATTGTAAACGGACCGAGACAGCTTTAAAGAAACGCGCGCTTGTTAGGACAATGGGTTTGGAGAATCTGGACGCGCGCCTTTGTTATCGGTTCTATTGTTTACGAGTTAAGGACAGACACGACCTTCTCGGACCGCTCCCCGATTGAGACTCCGCACAATTGTATCTGAAATTGGTGAAAATTAATTTGATTCTAAACCTTATACCAGCAAAGTGTACTTATAAAAATCAATCTAGAATTTTACCAATACCTACCTACGCTTTTTAATCACAAAAGACTGCTGGAATGAAATAAAATTCATAAGATTGGTATTGATTAAATTTAACAATGGACTTGAAAAAGATGAAAAGGTTAGAGTTTAATGACAAATAAAAACATTAATCATCGCTGAAGTTCTACTAAAAATACCTAATAAAGGAATGTTGCAAATACGTAATAGCTTTTATGTGAAATTCGACAAATATTTTTTACTGAGTTGGGCCCTAGTTTTTCTGATATGATACTATCAAGACGTTGCTTTCAAATAAATATTCTTATAGTTATTTTCATTCAAACTATTAGACTTATAAAAAGTTGTCTAATAAATCATAAACGTCATCATATATAGATGTGATGAAAGCAGTAAAATGTTGCAATGTCGTGTTATAAAAACACCGACTTTTGGTGTAAAAGTAATCATTAAGGCCACCATTGGCGTGATAGAGATAGTATTTGGCGTCTCTTTGGCGTCGATGTGGGTTCAAGAACCTCTTTATGCCAAGTGCGGCTCTGCGGAAGTTCGCAAGTTATTGTTACATCAATGACCCCGTTCTAATGAGAGAAGAGATTGTAAAATAGTAGAACTATTAGACGAATGACAAATATCACATGAAAAATTAAGGCGGAAAAATTGTGTTTTTAAAGACTGCATAGCTATTTTTTTTAAAGATACTCTGATACCCATCTAATTAAAGCTTTTTTAGTAGAGTACTTCTTAATTATTTCATGCATGATTATTTAGTTACTGTCTGAAAACGTCCGGTCCTAAGATATTTGTAATTGTTCGATCATTAGACAAATCAACCTTCTCGTACAAAATGTCGATCGCAACGCATTAATCAGCGTGTAAAATTTGTAACAAACTTTTGTTTACTTCAACAGAATAGGTCAATAATATACATTTAATTTGAGTCAGTATATATTTGACCGAATTTCTACGCTACGCCAGAACTAAAATAGGTAGTATTTAGTGATATCTCATCAAACTAAGTCAAAATAATAACAAACGCTATCTGTATTTCAAAATATAATTTATTCTGATCGCATAAGTCATAAATGAATCCGAAAGTTTATTAATGGGCATTTTGAAGGTGGACCGTTGCTCTCCCGAAATTCGTGAACGGAATTTGTAATAACTTCTAGACATGTTCCCATTTATGACATCTCATTTGCTGCTTTGTATGCTTTGGCTTTTAAATTATAATATTTTAGTAACACTAAACTAAAATCACCTATTATATTTTAGAGATACTTAGGCATAGTACTATATTTTGTAGGTATTTGTCAAACACAATAATCTCTATGGTAAATAAATATTTCTCTAATACACAGTGCTATAAATTGTGAATAAGAGTTTGAGTTGTTTTTTGTGTCACGCCCTAACATTGATTATTTTTTTATAGTTAAAGAGGTGCATTTTAAGAAACACAGAAACATTCATCCAAAAAAATACCATGCTACAATAGACGCGAGTGTAACGGCGAGCAAAAGCTATTCAAATTTACAACAACAAAATAACATTTCTGTTTAACTTTTAATCCCCACCGTATAAAATAAAACTTATTTGAATTATGAAAATACATTTTTAAGTTAGATTTGAAAAGTTAAAAAGAAAACAATCGGAGAAATGTTAGGAGATTAAAAAAATACAATCAAATCGTCTTGAGTTGCTTTGCAAGTAACCTGAGAATTTTATTAGGATTATCAAACTTGATAAAAAATTTAAAAACCAATCTCAAATGTAAATATAAAATGCCCAATCCATTTTAACTGATTTCAAAATTCTTATAAATAAACTTCAACAGATTGGTCTATATTTAAATTTTAAAAAATGTGAGCTCTTTATCTCGGAAACAAATATTCAAAAAGATACTATCATTGCAAACTTTAGGTCAATTTCTCCAGAACTCCAAATTGTTGACAAAACTTCACTTCACCTCCTAGGTTCCCCTATTTTTGATGAATCATTTTCCCATTTCATAGATAACAACATTATAAAGTTTCAGAACGCATCCGATCGCCTTTCGGATATACAAACTCTGTACGGGTTGATTCCGTAAGTTCTGATTGAATGAAAGTCACTAGATAAACTGATAAAATAACTATATTGATAAAAACTGCTAAACTATGATGGGCGATGAAACGTATGAGGACGCGCGGTGCTCTTGATGACCGAATGCGAACTGGCTATAATTTCATTAGAATGAGGTGAATAGGTGCATTGCTGACTTAACATAAATGTACGGTGCATTGCTCGTACATGTTGCTCCCGAGCGGCAGAAGAAAGTGAGTAAGCTACGAGCTTAAACTAACATCATGAAAAACAATTTCGTCTAATAACTAATGTAAGTAACTGAAGCATGATTAACAATTTAGCTAGTATCTGGAATAGTATAAACCGAACGGAGCACAGGCGATGTGCTACGACTACGACTTTGTTTCAACACTCGCGCACTGCACTGATCTACAACATTGATATTTTGTTTACACTTCACTTCACTACACCGAGTACAAACGTCGTCGTGGCTAGGGCGGGCGGCTGGTCGCGGCCTCGCGACCGCGGCGTAGACCGCCTCTGAGGCCCCAGCCTCCGAAGTCCCGGCTTCAGCTGCTGCATGACTCTGCTCTCTGGTTGCCTGCTGTCCTTGTCTGCGTTTGTATATACGTCTTGATACGTAAAAGATCGTGATAAGGAGCATTAGCGCGAATAGTACATATATCGCAGCGTAGTGATGTACATCGTGGTGAGATATGTGCTCAGATATTGGTTCACTTTCCTTGATTTGTTTCAGTTTGTTTTGGATGTCTAAAAGTTGTTTATGATTCTCTATTGTCTCGATACTGGTGTCATTCGAAAGATATTTTTCTGGTATGGTTAAGTTAAGGACGCTGTTTATGGGAGATAAATCTGGTAGAATAATTTCTGGATTCACATTGAGTTTGCTAGTTTCATGTTTATGAGTGTACACAACGAAATCAGCTGTTTTGATAGCGCAGTTTTGCCCGACTGATAATATCCCGGCGTGAGTCAACCGAGCGGTAGTAATTTGATCTTCGCATAATAGCTTCAGGTGACACACATTACAACAGAAGTAAAAGTAATTATTTAATGTATTTAATTCCGACCAAACATTAAAACACGAATCTTGGTTAACTTCACATGATTTTGTTCCTGGTTTTTTCTTGCAAAGGTCTTGATCTTGTTTCATGTCGAAAATAGGTTTCTTGAGATGGCATAGAAGTAGTTGAGGTTTCTGCTGGATGCAAGACTTAATATCATTTTCAGATAACGGAATGAAGGTATCTCGCTGTAAGTTGATCGCTACATATTCTTGTTTAGGCACGATAGTGATAACCTTGTTGTTGACTTGATGCGGAAGAGGGATGATTCTTGCTACCTCGTAAGTATCGTGCGTAGTTAGCGGTATTTTAATTTCAATGATAAGATATTTTTCAGACATTCTGGTATGGACTTGAAGGCAGTTGTAGATTTCAGATAAATCATTACTGGTGATCGGCACTGATAATTCCTTGGGTAATTGTCCAGATATGATGTTTAACTCGTGTCTCAGCTGATCTGGTGATAACAAATGAAGGCTGAACTTTCCATGACTAATATTGGTAAACGTATTAAATAATAAGTCTTGAATATTTTTCAGAGAATACAAAATATTGTTCGCGATTATTGCTGATGTGATAAAATCCGTAGTATATAATAAATCTGATTGCACTTCTGCTAGTTTATATTGAAAGTCATTTAACTTTTTGTTGACAGTTTTGTGGTGTAAATTCATGATGACTTCAAAATTATTCAAGGAATTGAATTCAGCTTCTACGATCGAAGTTTGGTTTTTCCACAACAATGATAGGTGTTTTTCATTATCCTTGATGATTTCTATGTCCTTTTCATACTTTTCCGCAAAACGCTCGTCAAGGACACCGAAGAGTGAATTTGCGATGTAACCTACACCATTGACTAACCCGCGACGCTGTCTGGTGAGAATATTTGTTTCTTGATTATTCATGAGGTCGTCAATTTCCTTGTAAAGATGTAGTTCGTTCGCCCCGTGCTTGAGTTGTAATATAATTCCAGAGCAGTGTGATGGTTCTTTTATCTTCGTAAACAATGTATCCAGGTACTGTATATATTTATTGAGCGTTATAATACCGTCTTGATAAGGCTCTGTGTTATAGTAGACAACCAGTCGCCAGTCGTCTCTAATAATATTCATGTCCGTAACGTGATCGAAATAGAATCCAGTTTTGTTCTGTAGACTTGATATGTTGAATGATGCTTGTGAGGGCGAAATAAATGCGATTAAAAATAAAACTAAAGATACTGCTACCGATGAAAAACAGTATTTCTTCTTGTTAACTGATTTTTGAGAAGACGAGGGAGGGGTGTCGTGTTGACTTGTTAAATCTTGATTTACGTCATCTTCCGAATCCGATTGCTTGACTGGCAAGACAGACAATTTTACGACGGGACGCTTGATTAGCCCGTTTTTAGTTTTGACTGTTACGACTCTGACTAACCCGTCGCTACCTTGATGTAGGTCGACGACTCTTCCCAAGGCCCACTTGCCGGGCGGTATATTGTCACCCCTGATTACAACGATATCATTTATTTGCAGATTTCTTTGCGGCTTTCGCCATTTGCTTCTAGCTGCTAATTGTGTAAGATATTCATTACGCCAGCGGTCCCAAATACTCGAAAATATTTTTTGTGTCAAATGCCACCTTGTTCGCAGATCTCTTTCTGTTTCTATAATTGTAAGTGTGGGGCCGCTTGCTAAGAAATGAGATGGAGTAAGGTAATTTAGATCGTCGGGATCTTCTGTAAGTGGACATAGCGGTCGGGAATTCAGACACGCTTCGAGTTGGGCGAGCAACGTGCTATACTCCTCGAACGTAAGGCGCTGTTCTCCGACGACACGCTTCAAATGGTACTTGAGGCTTTTCACTGAGGACTCCCATAGGCCTCCTGCCGAAGGATTTGCCGGACAATTGAAGTGAAATTGGATACCCAATTCAGAAATTTCAGACATCAGTTGACTGTTGAACGTGTTATGTATATCTTTATATTCCTGCTGTAAAATATTGTTGGCGCCTACAAAATTAGTGCCTTGATCGCAATACATATGTTCTGGAGTTCCTCTCCTAGCAGCCATACGACGCAAAGCCGCTAGGAAGGCTGATGATGTGAGGTCAGATACGATCTCTAAATGTATGGCCTTGGTCACCATACAGACGAAGACTGCGACGTATCCTTTGGTAGTCTTAATACCTCGGCCCTTGTTGGCCTTGACGAAAATGTGTCCAGTGTAGTCCACTCCACATCGTGAGAAGGGACGAGAAGGATCTGTTCTTGCTGAAGGTAAGTCCCCCATCATTTGATACTGCTTGAGGGGCTCCGCCTTTTTACATTTAACACATAAACGTAATCGCTTCTTTGTGGCCCTGTTGCCACCTAACAACCAATATTTTCTCCTGATAAATGATGTGGTAAGTCTTGCTCCTCCATGGTAAGTAAGCTCGTGACACTGATCAATGATAAGATCTGCTAATCTGCTGCTGCTTGATAAAATTATAGGATGCTTCATGTCCTCATCTATGTTTGCATGCTTCAATCTCCCCCGACACGTAACAAACCTGCTGAGTCCAGTGTCGGTGCCAAATTTAAAATCTTGCTTTTATTGCTGACTTGTAATCCTTGCTTTAAATTGCTTATTTCCTCTAAAATTCCTTTTTCTGCTGTTCCTTGATAATTATTTCATTAGCTTGCTTTAATTCCTGTATTGTAAGATAATCTTGCTTATTTTCCCGCTTGATGAACCTACGTACCCATGCTAGTACTCGTATTGCTTTATTTAATGAACTGTACTTGTTTAATAAGCTCTCGATAAAGTCATTGTCATATGATATTTGCGCATTGTTTACTTGATTATTTTTCTTGATTTCTAGGCTCGTCGTATACTGAGGCCGTTCTGAATTTTCTTGATTTGTAAATGCTGGTAGCCAATTTGGACCTTGAAACCAAATGTCATGATTGCTTAATTGCGAGGCCGTCATGCCACGGCTCGCGCCGTCCGCGGGGTTGTCACTTGATTTGACATAACGCCAGCAATCAGATGGCATTACTGATGTTATTTTTTGAACGCGGTTGGCCACCAAAGGTTTCCACCTACTACTGTCTCCGTTTAACCAAGCTAGGACGACCATGCTGTCGACCCAACCAAATATCTTGATCTTGTAATTGCTCAGGCATTGCATGATTTTCGCCATTAATTTAGATAAGAGAAGGGCTCCACTCAACTCTAATCTAGGCATTGATAATGATTTAATGATGGGAACTAATTTTGATTTTCCTGCTATCAAAACTACTGATGAAGTCCCATCATTTTTGTTTACCTTGCAGTATACGACGCAAGCGTAAGCTTTAGTGCTTGCGTCGCAAAATCCATGCAGCTCTACTTCGCTTTTTTCATCTGTTTGTAACCATCTTGGTATTTTGTAATTATCAATATTTTTGAGATCTTGTTTAATTTTACACCACTCATCCCAAATTTTATCTGGTACCTGGCTATCCCATTGGATGTCTTGTTTCCATATATCTTGAAAAATAATTTTTAATTTAGTTGTTAGGGGGGTTAAATGCCCCATCGGATCATATAACTTTGAAATATCTGAAAGAAGCGCGCGCTTGGTACGTTTTGTTGAGGTAGATGATGTAAACATGATATCTGATTGGAATGTAAATTTGTCTTCACTCGGATTCCAGCGAAGACCGAGTGTTTTTGTTGACTCCATATGTCTAAAATCGAAATTCTCTTGTTTTTCATCGTCATCTAATAATTCAGATAAATTCGACTTCCACTTTCTCAAATTAAAACCGCCTGCTTTTAGAAGATTAATTAAATCTTGTTTTAATCTTAATCCTGATTCTTTTGAGTGTGCTCCATACAATAAATCATCCATGTAAAATGAAGTTTCTAAAATTTCGGGGGCTAAACTTCCCTGATAGTTTATTTTTTCGTCTTGAGCTAAACGTCGAAGCGTCATCATGGCAAGAAACGGTGCCGCCTTTGTGCCGTAAATGACTGTCGTTAATTTATACTCCTTCAAAACATCTGATTCTTTTTCTCTCCATACTAACTTTTGTAAATTTTGATCATCTGAATGTAGCCAAACGTTTCGAAACATTTTCTCTATGTCAGCAGTGAACGCAAATTTAAAAGTTCGCCATTTGATGATAAGATTTTGAAGATCTTGCTGCAAATTTGGACCCCTACACATGACCTCATTTAGACTATAACCACTCGATGTTTTCGACGAAGCGTTTACGATTACGCGGAGGGGGGTGGTAGACGAGGAATCACGTGTAACACCAAAGTGAGGTAAATAACATTCGATGCTCGTGTTACCGACGTTCGGCGCCGCCGGTGTCATATGGCCTAGCGACAAATGTTCGTTCATAAAATTCTTATAATTTAATGCATAATTTTTGTCCTTGTTAAATTTTTCTTTCTAGTTGATAAAATTGAGCAATTGCTTTGTTTTTTGAATCCCCTAACTTTTCCTGATAATCTGGTTTTAATGGTAATCGAACTTCATATTTCCCATCTAGCCGTCTTGTGGTAGTAGACTGGTAAAAATCCATGCACGCTTGATCTTCAGATGATAAACTTGATTGTTCAGAGATATCTTCTATTTCCCAAAATTGTCTGATTCCTTCTAAATTGTTTATAACGACGTTACATTGGAAAATTTTTGTTTGTCCGCTTAAAATCCAGCCTAACTGGGTTTGTTGAGCGGTGGGTAATGTTGAACTTGATCTTATGATACCATCCATGAGTATTATTGAATAAATATCCGCACCTAATAGAATGTCAACCGGCCTGCTTACGTAAAATTCTGGATCTGCTAACTTAACGTTTTGTAAATATGACCAACTCGGTTTTGGGAAAGTGTTGCCTGGTAAATGCTTGATAAGGTTTTTCATCACGAGAACATCAGTTCGGAATGAAAAATCGTTGACATTTGATTTACAATTGATCGATATGAAACCGTTGCAGCTGGCTTCGTTTCCCCGATACCTACTACGAACCCTTTACATCTTTGACGTGGTAGCCCGAGGAGTTGGGAAGCATGATGTGAGATGAGAGACATCTGTGAGCCCTGATCTAAGAGTGCTCTCATCTTGATGAATGTGCCGTCTGCAGCCTGTACTGAGATGACCGCAGTAGCTAATAGTATTTCGGAAGGGTCGTTTTCGAGGGTGATATGTGTGTTACTTTGGACATTAGGCATGCTCGTGATCGCGCTTGAAGTAGGTCGTATGTCCGGTGTTGTATTACGTGACGTGAATGCCTCGTGTAATAAAGTATTGTGTTCTTTATTGCAATCCTTGCATCTATTACTTGAAATGCATGTTTTTCCATGATGGTTATACAGACAATTCGGACAAAGATTTAGTTTTGATGCTGTTTTTCTTCTCAAATAAGGAGGCATTGCTAGGAATTTCGGACAAAAGTATATACCATGATCGTTGTTGCAAACAGGGCAATTATATTTGCTGTTGAAATTGATTTTATTATTAGGAATATTTTTACTAGAATTGTTAGACTGTAAAGAGAAAGTATTTTTAGATAGATTCGACTTTTGTTGATTATTTTGATACCGAGACGATTGATTTGCTTGATGGAAATTTGTTTGATTATATTTATGCTGAATGTTCTCTTGTTTCTTCCTTGATGTTTCTAGAGTAGTGAACTTGGCTTCTAAAAATTCCAAAAAATCTTTTAATACGGGTAATTCTCGGGGATTGGGTACAAACTCCATGTAGTCGTTGTATGTTTCGCTATCCAGCTTCTGTGTTAATATATAGACGAGTAAAGGATCCCATGTCTTGATATCGACCCCTAAATTCTTGATGGCATTTAAACATTCTAGTGACGTGTCATGAATTCGCTTGATATGATGTAATGACTGCTGTTGAGCAACGGGAATACTCATTAAAATATTTATATGCGAGTTGAAAATGCGATTTAGGTTATTGTAGCGATGGTTTAATATATTCCAACAAACGGAATAATTGTCGGAACTAATTTGGAGATGTTGGATCAGCCTCTCGGCTTCACCCTTGACTTTACCCTTTAGGTATTGCATTTTACGCGCATTGGGGATGGACGGGTTGTTGTGAATCGCTTCCGTGAAGAGATCCTTGAAAGAAGTCCACTGATTGTAATGACCTCTAAATTCGGGGATGTCGAGCTTAGGGGTGGACTGTTCCCTGTGCGCTACTGACCACAACTTGTTATTTATGTCTCTTTTTAACTGATTGAATGTTTCTTCATGTCTTGTGAATGATGTTTCATACAATGGATTGTCTTCGTTTAATTCACTATCGATTTCCCAATGGAGCGAATCGATAGCCGACCACCTGGATTGTAAGGTCTTCAAAGTATCCTCGAATTCCCACTTCTCTTGAATTTTATCTAAATTGATGTTCTTGACTGTTCTCATAAAAGCCTTAAAATTTGCTGATTGTTTTCTTAGCATCTCGTCGAGCTTGCTGTTAGATCCTCGATCGGAGAGCTCTTTGATTTCTCGCTGGGGGCTTGGTTCTGCTGGGTCACCGCTTGCTAAGTGACGTACTGCTGGAGCTGGTTTTTCTACTGATCCTGACGGCGCTGGGGGTATTTCCTCGGCCGCAGGTTGCCTGAGTGCTGATACTAAATCCTTATACTCTTGCTCTATAGCACTCTTGAGCGACTTGTAATAATTTTTTGTAATGATGTAGCGATCCTCAGTAAAATAAGGATTACTCCTGCTTTCTTCTGTTGAAATTCTGTCGTGATTATGGTCAAATTCCTCCCAATACTTTTCTAAAGTTTCTAAGCGTCTCTTGTAATAGTCTACCGTTTTCCTGTCTTTTCCATCTTTTCGAAAATTTGTATATAACTTAACCATACTATCGTAAATAACACCCTGAGTTATAATTAATTCAGACATCCTGATAAATGAAATAGTAAAAATTGATAAAATTAAATAAAAGGAAAGATCTTACTGCTTGCTCTGCTAACTGAAGATTCCCGTGCTCCCTGATAGCACAAGGAAAGATGCTCTGGTAATGTCCTGTGTGTCCTGATAGCACAAGACAAACTGCTAGGGGTACTTGCGTGTCCTGATAACACAAGTACGCTGCTCCTGGTTGTATGAACTTGTTTTCACACACAAAAATCCTGATGACGTGGACCGGTAATTTTCCACAACGTGATTACACAGACGAAACACGTGACACTTTTTAACTTAAAAAAAAAAACGCGCCAAGGTCCCGCCTGATGCTCGAAGGACCAATGTACGGGTTGATTCCGTAAGTTCTGATTGAATGAAAGTCACTAGATAAACTGATAAAATAACTATATTGATAAAAACTGCTAAACTATGATGGGCGATGAAACGTATGAGGACGCGCGGTGCTCTTGATGACCGAATGCGAACTGGCTATAATTTCATTAGAATGAGGTGAATAGGTGCATTGCTGACTTAACATAAATGTACGGTGCATTGCTCGTACAAACTCATTTCGCTTATGTAATAATTAAACACTGCCTGTTCGTTCCAAATTTTACATACAATTTGCGATGCAGTCTTTTCTGGAAATTTCCTGATCTGCTCCACAAATTAGATGCATTAATAAAAAATTCCCTTTCGTCTGTTTTAAATATTGACTTTTCTGGCCGTGTTTGGGATCAAGCCTCTTTACCTATCAGGTATGGAGGTCTTGGAATCCGCAAAATTTCAAGTGTAGCTCTCCCAGCTTTTCTGTCTTCTGCACACAGCGTAGAAGACCTTTATAAAAAAATATGTAAAAATAACTTCAACATAGTTGATAATTTAGCAGAAGCCAGAAATGCTTGGGCAGCTAATCTCCCAAATTCTAAATTTCCTGATTATTCATCTTCGCAGAGACAGTGGGATGGGCCGCTTTGTAGAGTTGTGCAAGATAATTTAATAGAAACATCTAGCAACTCTGTAGAGCGTGCCCGTCTTTTAGCTGTTATGCAATGGAAATCTGGACTTTGGTTGCAGGCCCTGCCATCGGCCAATCTCGGAACGCTGCTGCATAATAATGCTTTCCGTTTGGCAACAGCTCTACGTTTAGGAGCAAGTTGTGTAGTCCCTCATCGGTGTGCCTGCAGGGATACCGTCGACAGCTATGGTCACCATGGACTTTCCTGTTGTAAAAGCGCCGGACGTTTAGGGCGTCATGCTGCCCTAAACAATATTATCCACCGCGCTCTTGCCACCATTAACGTGCCGGCTATTTTAGAACCTAATGGGTTGGCGCGGGATGATGGCAAGAGACCGGATGGTATGACTTTGGTGCCTTGGAGGTTGGGGCGGCCGCTTGTGTGGGACGCTACCTGCGTTGACACACTGGCGCCATCTCATCTCCAGGCCACCAAATCCAAGGCCGGTGCAGCAGCAACGGAAGCAGAGAGCCTCAAAAGGCGCAAATATGTGGTTATTGGCAATAACTACATTTTTGAGCCTTTTGGGGTGGAAACGTTGGGTCCATGGGGTCCATCAGCTCACCAGCTTTTTATTTTTATTTCAAAAAGGCTGGTCGAGGTATCCCGTGACCAACGGGCTGGCAGCTTCTTTGGCCAAAGGCTAAGCATTGCCATACAACTTGGCAATGCAGCCAGCCTTTTGGGCACGTTGCCGCGGGGCTACGCTCTTGAGGGGCTTTACAACTTGTAATTATATTTTTTTTTTTGTATTCTTTAGTTTTTAATTTTAGTAGGTATTTTAATTTAGCTTGTATTTTAGTTTTTAATTCATTATAATAACATAGAATAAATCATAATTTCTAGAATTTAGACTCATGTTAATGTGATTAATGTGCTCATACATAAATAAAAATAAATCAGGATTCACTTCCTGAAATTTGTTTTCTTTTGAGAGATAAAAACCATTATAATATGTTCATCATCAGCCATTATAACACCCCACTGTTGGGGTATCGGTAAAAAAAAGTAAAAAAAAAGTAAAAAATGTATTTATTCTCCAAAACAGTACATGGTAAAGGAAGTTGTAAGGAAACTGAAGCCTTTATTAGGCAAGCCCTTGTTACAGTGCTCCAGGGCTCTCACACCTGGTTGTGTTATATACAATAAATCTAAAAGTAACTTAAAAGTAGCTTAAATTCAGGGTAACAAAACTTAAAATACGTAGTAGATTGTTTTTTTTTTGTCATTCTGGGGGCGTTAGTAAATACAACACACTACTAATACAGCCTACAGCAACAACCTATTTATTTATTTATTTATTTGGGGTCTTACAGCTAAATTACAACTATGAATTAAGTACTTTTACATTAAAATTGCGGTGGTGGCCGAGTGGTAGGGCGCCCTGTGGATGCAAAGTCCCAGGTTCGAATTCTGCCCGGGCTACATGAGTTTGTATACCAATCTGTCTCATGTTAGTTTTCATCGACCACCACTTGCTTCTGATGAAGGAAAACATCGTGAGGAAACCTGCACTCTGGTTGATGATTATCAGCTAGTGTGTGAAATGGAGAAGGCAATGGCAAACCACAACATTAAAATCGCCAAGAGAGTTGTTGTGTGTGTCATTCCATATAATGACCACGACCCTCAGTCATGAGGAAATACGACTAGAGAGACATTGAAACTATGCTAACAAAAGACTCCGCCTATTAATGTTACGGCTAAAAAACAAATTTATAGATTTAATAAAATATATAATTTAAGAAAACTACTATTTAAGCTATTTAAGTCACGGTTGTGGTATACGGTTGAAGAAAGCGTCTGCATAACGCGTCTTTATAGATGCGCTACTGGTACAAAACAGGTCAAATTCAATTATGGTATTATTCATTAAATCCGCTGTTCTAGGCAAAAAAGAGTTGCGTCTGTAATTGGTAGAACAAGTGGGAACGTTCAATTTGAATCGTTTCCTTAGACGGGGTTGCTGAGGAGTAGCCCAATTCTCGACAGTAGTTATATTTAGGTACGTGTAAATATTAACAGATGCAAATATCATATATCCGTAAATTACACCCACAATTCTCGTCTTAGACAGTGACTCATCTCCTATCACAATAGTGCAGATCAATTCCTCATTTGTCCGATACATCAATCACTGGTATTCTAATGCCCCAACACGGCGTAGCGACGATCTGAATATGCAATGGTATCATATGTTTGTTTTCTTGTGGCCCAAATCACTTCTATGTTGTTGTTGGTTTGATTTCGTGTGCTACTTCTTTTGGATTATAAAAATTGTGAATGGAATTTGCTAAAATTTATACATTATGTCATATGCGAGTCGCCGCTTTTTCTCCATCTGTATTTTGATAGTGATGTTTTCTATCACAATTCTAAAAATAGGACCCTAAACGTTTTTAATTTCAAAGTTAACACTACCAGGTTCTACGTTAACAAAAACATATGAACATGTTTAGAAATTTCAGATATTTTTTTTTAGTTCTTACTTTTCTTTGAAAACAGTAGTGTAATGTAAGAATTCACTGATTTTGGTACACTTCTATTTTATGACGATCTTGCATCCCTATAATAATAATCCTGTTCTGTAAATTCTGAAGAATGAAATCGATGAATATAAATTTGTCAAAATTGTAATCCCTGATGATTCAACCGAAGCCAGTGCTACAAAGTAGGTCAAAAGCTTCATCCATTGAGTGACCGATCGTGCTTAAGCATCTAACTTGCTACAGTTGATATTATATTGTTAGTCTGTGCTGAAGAGAATAGGTGTATAAGAGGACGCCTCTATGTTCAATTTAGTACCGTTTTTGTTTCTGATGTTAGTTCACTTTTTAGACACGTACAGTTTTCTTCTCGTACTGAGTCTATATTTGTATGTTTATATTAGTACCTAGCTATTACTATATACGGCTGGTAATAGCACATGAGTGAACTGTTTTTAATATAAAGTCTACATTAGGTATATTCATTATTTTAAGTATGATTTTCGAATGTACTATTGTACAATAACTTAAGTAATGTATGAAACTTTGCTATTCATAAGATTAATTTCTATATAAATTATATTTTGGATTATTTTTTTAGATTAAAAAAAAAATGGCAACACTGCCTTGCCTTGTAAACAATCATCTCCGTATTTTATTTCGGGCTTTTTAAGAAAATCTTCGATTGTTCGTGATAAAAGTGTTTAACCTATACAGGATCACGTGAGATAGCCGACTTAGTGTTATCTTAGGATTTTGCCATCAGGAAACCACAAAATACAATGAGATAAGTCGAGATTTTTTTACCCTCCAACTTTGGAAATTCTAAATTGACCCGAAATCTACCCTCGTCTGTTCATGAATAGATCTGCCAAACTCAAATGACAGCAAAACAGAAATGTTCAACCATAGACTAAATGCTGTCAACTTCAAGTGACAACGTCAAAATTGATTTTGACATACTGGCAGGGTTGCCATTAATGCAAAATTACCCAACATAGCAGGAAGAAATAAAAATAACTATATATAAGGACCATTGCTTATCCTACATCGCGATTCGAAGAAGGAAATAAACTGTTGTGAAGCAACTTTGGTTTGCTGGAGCTCTGCTACTACATTTCTACAGCAAGATAACTGCAAGAGTAGTAGATTATTTAATATTGCTGAATGCTACCATTTTCTCTTTTAAACTTCTTATTTATAATAAATTTAATAATATTAAATAAATTTTGACATCATTATTAGATATGAATTATTGACATTTTATATTTTATTCTTTATATACATTTTATGTTTTATCCATCATTGACATTTTATGTTTTATTCTGGTTTTTTTTTTTATGTTTTCGACTTGAAGTTTTGTTTACTAATTATTTGTTATTATTTTTATTTTATTTGGAATCATTATAATTGATTCGGCACTCAAATATTATTTTATTGCGTGAATTCTGTATCGTTTTAAGTTACCAGTCATAATTATCTATGTAATTATGTAATTGACACAATACATTTTAATATTGTTAATTTAGATTTATTATTTTTGTCTTTGAGTACTATTTAAAGTACAATTATTTTGACTTAATAATATTAAAATAAATTATAATTTAATTATATGAAATCCATCTGCCGTGTTTCAAAATTTTATAAAACTTTTTCTTTTCTATCATTATTATTAATTTCCTATTGTTTTTTTTTTGTATCATATTAGTTATGTATATGCATGCAATATTATGAGTGCCCAATCAAATACTCTGACTTGCCCCCATTGCCCAGGGTCTTCTCGTGTTTTTGGCCAGCATGGTCTCAAAATTCACATAGGCCGCAAACACAAGGGGTTGGCTACTTCTCTTCGAACTATAACTGCCACCGCAGGCACTGAGCAAACCAACGCTCCGGGGCTAGAGCTCCTGCGGAGCCGGTGCTCTCTGGATTCGCTTGCTGCTTTGAGAGAAAGTACTCCAGTACTTCGACATGTGCCCAAAGGCGCACGGAATCAGGCGGCAGGCAAGCTAAGCAGTATTATTGATGCTTGCGTTGAATGCAACCAGGTGGGGGACTGGTTCTCGCTTCTATCTTTTGCATTCACCGCACTACGAGTGCCATTAAGGACGCTGCCTGGTAACATGACGTCAAAAGTGAAGGCGAACATTGAGTCGCTTCATCTGGACGAACTTGACGGCGACTTGAGTGTGGCGGCAAAAAGGAGTGGACCTGGCGGCTCTCGGAAGATTATTGAGTCCAAGGTATTTGAGGGTGATCTGAGGGGAGCTGTCAGACTCCTTGTGTCAGACGACACTTTTGCTGAAAAGGGGCCTGAAACACTGGCCGCCCTCAGGCTTAAACATCCAAGCCCATCGCGTCCGCTTGGCTCGCCGTCAGCTCCTGACACTTCCTACTCCCCTGCTTCTGTATCAGAAGATAATGTGATGCTGGCGTTGAACTCATTTTACACCGGTTCTTCGGCAGGCTTGGATGGTATTCGCGCGGGGCACCTGAAAGAATTAGTACCTAACTCTGCAGGTGACAATGGGCGACGGTTGAGGGAGAGCTTAACCCGACTTTCGAATTTTATGCTTAGTGGTAGCGTTAACCCAGAGGTTTGCCCTTATCTATACGGAGCGACTCTTTGTGCTCTGTCAAAGAAGGACGGAGGCCTGAGACCAATTGCGATAGGCAGCGTCTTTAGGCGACTAACCGCTAAATTGGCGTGTCGTGCTGTGAAGGTGGAGATTGCGGATTACCTGCAGCCTCACCAACTCGGGGTCGGTACTCGCTTGGGTTGCGAAGCTGCTATCCATGCAACTCGTACATTTGTGGCGGATCCTGGCAACGCGAAGCATGTTGTGCTTAAGCTCGACATCAAAAACGCTTTTAACTCGCTGGAGAGGGATGTTTTACTGAGCGAGGTAAAGGAAAGAACCCCTTCTCTTTATCCCTTTGTTTATGTATGAGTCTCCAACTAACCTATTCTTCAATAACAACCTTATTCTTTCTCAAGTCGGAGCGCAGCAGGGGGATCCACTTGGGTCACTCGTTTTCAGTCTGGCCATACACAAAATTATCAAAGAGTTAAAATCCCCCTTGAATGTGTGGTACCTGGACGATGGTACTTTGGGCGGTGAACCAGAAACTGTCCGACAGGACCTGGAGGTTTTAATTCCGCGATTCAGGGAGATAGGGCTGGACGTGAATCCCTCCAAATGCGAGTTTTTTCCCTGTAGTACTGAAGCTCGCTCCCACTTTTCCCTTTTATCTGATATTTTACCTGGCATCAGGGAAATTACTCAGTCAACTTTTAGGGTCACCTATTTTCTTGGAGTCGGTCCCTGATGCTATTGCTTCTCGTCGACAGCTCCTCCTTACCGCTCAGGAACGTCTTCAGAGCCTCCCGGCCCACGTGGGATTAGTGCTGCTGAGGTCGTGCTTCGGGTTGCCAAAGATAAACTTCCTGTTGCGCACCACACCTACCTGGCTATGCCCCGAAGAGATTTCTGCGTTCGATGGAGTTTTGAAGTCTGCAGCGGAGTCGATTTTAAACGTCTCTCTCAATGAGACCCAGTGGAGTCAGGCTTCTCTCCCTATAAGGCTTGGAGGGCTGGGGTTGCGGCGCGCTCGGGATGTCGGCTTGCCGGCTTTCTTGGCGTCGGCGCATGGGGTTGCTGGCCTTGTTGCTGTCATTCTTTCCTCCAATGGTGACAGGGTGAGCATACCACATGTGTCGGGCGCGGAGTCAGCTTGGTCGGCCGTCAATCCGGGTATGTCGTTCCCGCAGGCTCTCTCTAATCAGCGCGCATGGGATGATACGGGTGCCAAGAGGACTTTCGCAGCACTCTTGGGAGACGCGGCAAGAGCGGACTGCGCCAGACTTAGGGCCGTGGCGACGCCGGAATCGGGCGCGTGGTTGCACGCCCTTCCATCACCTCAACTGGGCACTTTTCTAGATAGCGACTCCTTGCGGGTGGCCGTGGCGCTCCGCTTGGGCTGCAGAGTGTGTGAACCCCATAGATGCACCTGCGGGTCCATGGTGGAGGCCGACGGTTACCATGCACTGAGTTGTCGTCGCTGCGCAGGAAGGTTTCCTCGTCACCACGCGCTCAATGACATAGTCCGCCGAGCATTTGTTTCAGCTGGAGTCCCTTCGGTACTTGAGCCGCCAGGCCTTAGCAGATCAGACGGCAAGAGACCGGATGGACTCACGCTGGTACCTTGGCAGTGCGGCAAGTGCGTGGTATGGGACGCCACATGCGTAAACACGGTGGCCACAATTCACCTGGGCCGTACGATGGTGGCGGCTTCAGCAGCAGCCGAGGATGCAGCAGAGAGAAAGCGGGCTAAATATGCGGCTTTGGAGCCTCACTATATTTTTGTGCCCATAGCCGTCGAGACCCTGGGCTGTTGGGGCATAGATGCTAAGCGCTTGCTCAGAGAACTGGGGCGCAGAATAGCGCAAATAACTTGCGACTCCCGCTCCTTCTCGTTTCTGGTGCAAAGGATGGCCATTGCGATTCAACGCGGCAATGCGGCCAGCATCTTGGGCACCTTTGCACCGGAAACCTTGGGTGGCGGACTCTAGTCATAAGAAGATTTGTTTTTAAGTTTTATGACAAATTATGTACTAGCATAGTAATTATACATCATAGAAGTTGATTAAACATTATATTTACTTTATTAATATAATTCTATTATTAAATTGTATGTAATGTA
>CM031569.1:143687-172800 GCA_018467065.1 Ephestia elutella
ACTAAGCATACAGGTCACACAGAATCGAGTATCCGAGTCAGCTGAATGACATTTATATAAGCTATCTCTTTTTCACCTCATTTGGTGGGATCATTAATGATAATTATGGTTATTTTACTTGATTTATGTAAGCAATCTGACTGAAATTTCCAGAATTGGGTTAAAGTCCACACTGCAACGAGCTGCGAAGCTTTTGGTTCTGTAGATATAGGTAAAGGCATTTGCATAAAATATACTTAAGTTCACAAATGTATTAAATATAGTATAAAATTCACATAGTAATTATTTAAAAGATTATACATTTAACATAGTAAGCATTCTATACATTTAGGTGATAAACTCAAAAATTAAAAGTATGTGATACTGTATATGGAATTTATTTTCGCCCCTGAACATTGTTAAAAAGTAGAATCATTGACGCCTACTACAAGTGAATCTTAATTTTACTAACTACACTTTCTATATGTATGAATATTATCAGTTAGTACCGCGATTATCGTACGATATACATACATGTAACGATAATTTTCATACGTTTAGAAAGTGTAAGTAAAATAAGGATTCACTTGTGCTAGAGGTCAATAAACTTTAGACCACGTTAAATGATTTCTACTATATCAGTATGTCTAAATATTTCTTCAAATTTGCATTGGACTAGCCTGTGTGCCATCTTAGATTGGAGCTTACGAATCGTTCTAATCACCCACCATTTATCACTAAACGGAATGAATTCATCACCCTCGACTTTTATCCAACAATGACGAAAGCCCTTAAACTCCCAATCAATTCTGTTGTCGCCCAATTTGTTTCATTTGCCTCGGAAAACTCATCGCCGGCTAAAATTAGATCCTTCCTTTGGTCCTTTTTGACTATGAAATTATAAAACACTGATTCCTACTATTATTTACTGGATATTCTTGAACATAACCGTTCCAATAGCCAGTAATAATATTTTAGTTAAATTAATCGTTTCATATAATCACTCGAATTTACGACTAATATACAAACCTCGAATGATACGTTTTTCTTGCTAAATAATAAACAATTTATTTAGTTCTTTTAAAACTAGGTCAAAAGTTGGTGAAAAAAATTTAAAATTTTAGCCAAACCTCCTGATATTATTTGTATAAAGTTAATTAATACACCTGTGGCCTGTGGTGTGGCCCTAGAATAGCACCAACCCATCTCTTCCCGTGGGTGTCGTAAGAGGCGACTAAGGGATCTAAAACACCGGAGGATGGGCAGCAGCATCTTTCCGCGTACTATGACATCACACTGCGATCGCCAACCCGCCTGCCAAGCGTGGCGATTACGGCAAAACCCCCCTATGGTTGATACACCCACAACACGGCCCCTAGTCCCCGGCGGCCCCGCTATCCCGGACTCTGGTAGCGGTCACGGTAACGGCGGGGCAGGGGGTGCTAAGAATCCCGGCAGATGCCAGGGCTACCAACCCCGACGACCCTTGGCCCTGGCAACTTACACCACGTGCACACTGCGGACCGACGAGAAACTCGCTGAACTGGAGGAAGAATTGAGCAGGTTACGATGGGATATTGTAGGATTATGTGAAGTCCGAAGAGAGAGGGAGGACACCATGATCCTCAAATCCGGAAACCTGCTCTATTTCCGGGAGGGCGACCAACTGTCCCAGGGTGGTGTCGGGTTTATCGTACACAGGTCCCTCGTCAACAACGTGGTCCAGTTCGAGAGTGTTTCGGCGAGGGTAGCGTACCTTGTACTCAGAATCACCAAACGGTATTCGTTGAAGGTAATACAAGTATACGCACCGCCCTCATTATCGCTCCGACGACGAGGTAGAGACTATGTATGAGGATATTTCTAGAGCCATACATAGCTCCCAAGCCCACTATACCGTTGTGATGGGGGACTTTAACGCGAAACTGGGCAAACGAAGCGATGATGAGCTGAGAGTGGGGAATTTTGGATATGGAACGAGGAATGCACGTGGTCATCTGCTGGCCGGCTTTATGGAGAAGGAGGGCCTCTTTATGATGAACTCCTTCTTCAAAAAGCCAAAACAGCGAAAGTGGACATGGTTGCATCCTAATGGCGTTACAAAAAATGAGATTGACTTCATCTTGTCGACAAAGAGGCACATATTCAATGATGTCTCTGTGATCAATGCCGTTAAAACAGGAAGCGATCACCGATTGGTAAGAGGCACATTGAATCTTAGAATAAAACTCGAAAGGTGTCGACTGATGAAGTCTACGCTCCGACCAGCGCCTATCCAGCTCCAAAACCCCGTGAGCTTTCAGCTCGAGTTGCAGAATCGCTTCGAATGCCTGGGAGACTGCGAAAATCTGGACGATTATAATGACAGGTTTGTGCAAATTGTCCAAACAGCTGGGTCTAAGGCCTTCAAAACCCGCTGTTCAAAAGGAACCAAAAGATCTCGGACCTCACCAACAAACTCATGGAAGAAAGACGAAACTTGGTTCTGCAGTCCTCTGACGATGCTGCTCAGTCCCAACTAGCACACAAGCTGCTAATACAGGCTTTATACAGCCTAAGTGTAGTATAGCAGCTGTTAAAGTGCTGTAATTTTTTTCTAAAGTTGAACAGTAGAGTACTTTCATACCATTGAACAGCTAGGTGCTACAGGACATGTTTTGTAGCAAAAAAATATCTTGTAGTAATACAAAAACAAGTACTGGCTTTACTAAACTACTATTACTGTTGGACATAAAATGGAGTTAATGGAGACTTTTATACCACTGTAAGATGTAAAAGAATACTTTAGTAGGCAGTTCAGTTTTAACTTACCTCTATAGCACTCAAGACCGTATAGAGACATTTTGTAAAGCCTTACGCTCTTTAGCATATTTTATTACTTATGTTGTAACACTATATCTATTGCAAAGTTGTGTAACTTTGAAATGGCGCCTTGAGCGCTATATATGAGAATTATATAGAAACTAAACGGTTAATAGTTGTCTAAGAAATCACATGAAATATTTTATATAGCCGTGAGAGTTACAAAACGGTGCTGTAACATTTTTAGTATTTTAATGGTGTTCACTAGATTTCTTATAGCTTTACATCTACAGGGAAGGGACATGATTTCATACTAGAGCTAACAGCGCCATATTCGCAACTGATGTGCTAAAAATGTAACCTAAAGCTGTATGATAATATTATAATTTTATTCAGCCTATGATGGAGTGCGATTTCGGTACGGGTAGGGTTCCGAAGTTTCCAATTTAATGCACAACGATATTGCATCTTGTAGTACTACTAAAGCTGATATTTGTGAGGACGACAGTCTTACAGCAAGTAAAGAAGCCATAAATGAAACACATAATTATTTATAATTCTTTTATTACTTTCGGAAATGTCTGTAATATAAACTGTTGAATATTAGAGATTTGTTCTGGCGTTTGATTCTCAGGATTAATCTGAACTACGAGGTATATTTCTTGAGATGATGATTCCTGGTTTAGCTCTGCTTCAGAGTAGGTATTTGTCACAGGCAGTAACTGAAAAACATAAAGTATGATAATTAGAAACAAAAAATGGAATACCTCGAATAAATACCTAAAGCCTACCCTTGGTCACACTGCTGATAGTTCTACACTTTAAAAATATGGGTACCTATATACTTGAAATTGTCTATACAAATAAACGTGTTATCTATCTATCTATCTATATCAGTTAATCTGTATAGGTAAAGATAATAGTAATTTATAGGTAGGTATTGAATAAAAGGAAAATAAAACTTTAAAATTTAATGACGGATCCCTAAGTAGTATTTTTACTGCATATCTCAAATAGAAGAACCTGTGTTAAGACCACCTGAGGCTCTAAATAGTAACTGTAAAACGCTGATGTACATGCAAAACAGTTGGATAGCGCACTAGTACTACAACCGTGAAACCTAAACATCTACAGCAGCAAATACTAGAGTCTTTTTACGGTTCAAGCAGATAAAATAGATATAACCAACACTGAGAGCTGCTCTTATGGAGACGCCATTATACTGTTTTAAAAAATGGATGTTTTTAAGGTTATTTCTACGTTTTGAAGACATAAACTCGTAATTTAAAATGTAAATTAAGTCTATTTTTTTACGTATAGCCCTAATTAAACTTTTTTGTAAACTAAAAAGTACTAAAAACTAGTATTTAAGTTGAAACCTAATTCCTCACCATAATCATTTATTTTATTTTTGCATTAAAAACTTAACATTCAGAGGGCGCGTGAAAATTTTGACGATAATTCATATAAACATTCACAATGAACTGGTAATCGCACTGCAATTTCACGTACATATAGAAATAAAACACCATATTACTTACCGTTTTGATAAATCCTTCGTATTAGTTATGGATCCTTTCACTACACATAGCACGCATTCAATTCATTTAATAAAAATTATAATATATCTTGTACACGTAAAATTGTAAATCAACAATAAACTTACTTTAAAGCGATGGAAGTTAATTTTAAAATACAGGAGCTCCGAAATAAGGTGAAGGTAGCAGAAAAGCGCTACACGAGAAACTTTGGATGCTTTGAGGGCACATTACGGCCTTTAAGCAGCCTTTGTAGCTCTATTCTAAGTTACATAAGCGGCCACTTTAGATCAATTGCAGAGCTTATAGTTGTATAATTTGTGGCCTATTTCGCGCTACAAGAGATCTTTAGCAGCTTATAGATGTACTATATTTCTTACTAAGAAGCCCATGCCGTAACTGAAATCCTCTATCTGGCTACTGTACCGCTTCTTATAGCGCTTGTGTGCTAGTTGGGGTATCGACGTCTAAACAGACAGATCTCCAAGTCCCTAACGCGCGATTTACGCCAATTCAATACTGACCGTATTGAAGAGGCGATTAAGCGAAATAAGGGCTCAAAAGTGTTTGCAAGGGATCTGTCTGTTGGTCAAAGCCAACTGACCAAGCTGAAGACTGAGGATGGCAGAATCATTTCGTCGAAGCCAGAGCTGTTGGAAGAGGTTGAGAAGTTCTACGGACAATTATACACCAGCGTACGCGCACCTGCCAGTAATCTGGCCAAAGATCCAAGAGCCAGATTGACCCGACACTACACCGAAGATATCCCGGACGTCAGCCTATACGAGATTAGAATGGCTCTCAAACAGTTAAAAAACAATAAGGCACCGGGTGATGATGGAATCACGGCTGAGCTTCTGAAAGCAGGTGGAACACCGGTATTAAAAGCTCTTCAGAAGCTATTCGATTCCGTCATACTCGAGGGACAAACGCCTACGGCATGGCACAGAAGTGTGGTGGTACTTTTCTTCAAAAAAGGCGACAAAACCTTATTGAAGAATTATAGGCCTATCTCACTTCTGAGCCATGTCTACAAACTGTTTTCGAGAGTCATTACGAATCGTCTCGCTCGCAGGTTCGACGACTTCCAGCCTCCCGAACAAGCCGGTTTCCGAAAAGGCTTTAGTACCTTAGACCACTTACATACGCTGCGGCAGATTATACAGAAGACTGAGGAGTATAATCAGCCCTTATGCTTGGCGTTTGTGGACTACGAGAAAGCCTTCGATTCGATCGAGACCTGGGCTGTGCTACAGTCTCTCCAACGGTGCCAGATTGACTATCGGTATATCGAAGCGCTGAAGTGTTTGTACGAAAACGCCACCATGTCGGTCCGTCTCCAGGATCAAGGCTCGAAACCTATCCAGTTGAAGCGAGGGGTGAGACAGGGAGACGTTATATCTCCGAAACTGTTCACCGCCGCCCTGGAAGATGTCTTCAAGCTTCTGGACTGGAGCGGACTCGGTATCAATATCAACGGCGAGTACCTCACTCACCTTCGATTCGCTGACGATATCGTAGTCATGGCTGAGACCTTGGAAGACCTAGGCACAATGCTCGATGGCCTCTGTAGAGCCTCTCAACAAGTGGGTCTAAAAATGAACATGGATAAGACGAAAATCATGTCTAATATCCGTGTCGCACCCACTCCTCTAAAGGTTGGAGACTCTACACTCGAAGTTGTTGACAATTACGTATACCTGGGACAAACAGTTCAGTTAGGTAAGTCCAACTTCGAGAAAGAGGTCAACCGTCGAATCCAACTCGGCTGGGCAGCGTTCGGGAAGCTTCGCGATATCTTCTCGTCCAAAATACCGCAGTGTCTCAAGACTAAGGTCTTTGACCAGTGTGTGTTGCCAGTAATGACATACGGAACAGAGACGTGGTCGCTTACTATGGGCCTCATAAGAAGGCTCAAGGTCACCCAAAGGGCGATGGAGCGCGCTATGCTCGGAGTTTCCCTGCGTGATCGAATCAGAAATGAGGAGATCCGTAGGAGAACTAAAGTAACCGATATAGCCCGCAGAATCGCCAAACTTAAGTGGCAGTGGGCGGGGCACATAGCTCGCGGAACAGATAGCCGTTGGGGCAGAAAAGTTCTCGAGTGGCGACCACGAACCGGAAAACGTAGTGTTGGCAGGCCTCCCACTCGGTGGACCGACGACCTGGTGAAGGTCGCGGGTTGCGCATGGATGCGGGCAGCGCAGGACCGGTCGTTGTGGAAATCCTTGGGGGAGGCCTTTGTCCAGCAGTGGACGTCTTTCGGCTGAGAGAAGAAGAAGAAGAATTAATACACAATCCATGTTATAACATATGATTTTTATTGTACGATCATTAGCTTTAGTTCATTTAAAAAACGAGTCTACATCTTTTTGAAAGGCCGGCAACACTCTTGTGATACGGTGCTGCAGTGGTCTATTGGCAGCGGTGATCGCTTACCATCAGGTGACCCGCTTGCTCATTTGCCGCCCTATGTTATAAAAAACATAATTTAATAAAAGCCATTTAGCTGTCCAGTAAACATACATGTCAGTGCCCTTAAATATTAGGGCCAAAATTAATCACGATAAGAAGCAAAGGGATAGGGTGTCCACACATCTTTGTCCGCGTCCATTCAGGCGTGTAAAAAGATACAGACCCCTCACATTCGCCCGTTCGTGTTGCTGTTTTCAGAATTAGTTTCATTTCGTCAGCAGTTTTGGTTTCACTTTGATCTGTTTGTAAATATATACGAACGCTAGAGTAATAGCTCGTTATGATCTTAATATATTGTAACAGGAAGGGGTTTTTTTATACTCTTCCAACAACATATTTACAATTTTCAGATTTATTCCTGAATAAGTACTGACTGTTAGACCTTGCTTTTTGCCAAATTTCATAGTTTTAGGTCAAATGGAAGTCTTCTTCTTCTCTTCTTTTCTTCAGCATATAACTGCCCACCGTTAAACATACACCTCTCCAATGTTTCTCCATTTTCTCCTGTTGTAGGTCTTCCGCATCTATGAAGAGCTGGCGGTGGTCCTGATGTCGTCGGACCACCTGGCTGGTGGTTTGCCGACACTTCTCTTTCCCAGACGTGGTCTCTACTCCAGAACGCGCTTGCACCATCTCTCGTCCGCACGGCGACACATGTGTCCGGCCCACGCCCATTTGAGTACCAACTGGAAGTACCCCATAGGTTTTAAGACAGACGGACAACAAAGTGATCTTATAAGGGTTCCGTTTTTGCCTTTGGTACGGAACCCTAAAAAAATGCATTCAGTGTAGGTATTTAAATCTGGTCAATTATACTCGTAATTGCAATAAATTAATGGCAAAAATAATACCAATAACACTTAGCAAATAAACTAATACAGTTGATAATAGCAATAAAACAAACATAGCAAATCAGCAATAGAATAGATACAATAAAGTCAATCGATTAACGACAGAATCGGTAATCGGTTACAGCAAATTATCGATTCCTCGTTCGCCGACGAGTTTAACCCACAGATTATGAATGGTCTTCTGCGATCGCTGCGAATTTATCTGGCATTCAGATATTTATTGGACTTGCTTTTAATTGAATTCTAGCTGTGCATTCGCTAACAGAGCATGAAATGGTAAACGCTTGGTTGTACTATAGCATTTTAATATTCATTGCGAAATGCTGTCACTATGTGTTTCTTTAAAAAGTGACATCATCAGTATTTCCCTGTATCCCGACATAACTGGACCTAAAAATACAAAAATAGTATGAGTATATTTTTTTTACTTTTAGAATACCTGTAGAATCTATATGAAGTTTCATTCAACCTCTAAGCTAGTGCAATGCAACGCGATAAATTTTATTTCATATTTAAGTTTTAAAAAGATTTATTTCACCACATACCTATATTAAACCAAAATGCAATATACGTTCCAGCAACTCTTAGCTAAATTAAGCAAACACTAAAAATAATTTAATTAAAAATCTTCAGCAGTCTCAACAGTATGGCAACAATAACAGGCGCAAAATTAAAGCTGGCATCACAACAGCCAGTGTATCTAGAACCTTCCATTCCAAAACCGTATTAACTTTCTCCTACCTTCCAGTTGACTGTGATGACTACCCACAGTTCTTCCAACACTGGCCGTGGTAAATTTTCTTAACAGCCCGCTGTGGTCGACCCTAAACACACACTCCCCTTCGTGGTCGGGTAATTTGTCCCAACTTTCACAAACTTTCCGCTCCCGTAGTTTCTTTATCAGTTTGTGTTGTAACGACCGAACTTATTGTCTCGTAGCTGAGGCCCTTCTTGATTTACTTTTTGTCTTGCCATGCTAATGACCTGTGTTTCGACTTCGGAGTAACTTTGCTTAAGTTATTTTGCCTCTGTTAATATTTGTTTGTTGTTTACAGGTAAACAGTTACAGTAAATTCAGATATTGACAACAAATATGTGAGTACAAATAGTTCATTAACTATTAATTAAGGTTGATAAAATACAATTATTCATCTAAAGTACTTTCATATAGAAATAAGATATGGTGAAAAAATTCCAAGCGAGCAGGATTTTTTCACCATATCTTATTTCTATATGAAAGTACTTTAGTACAATTTTTTTTTTATAACATAGGGCGGCAAACGAGCAAGCGGGTCACCTGATGGTAAGCGATCACCGCTGCCCATGGACTACTGCAACACCAGGGGTATCACATCTGCGATGCTTAAAAATCCAAAAATAAATTATTCATCTAATTGATTCTACAAATTTATTGAAGCATGTTATTCACTTGCTTTCTTAATTGACTGGTTGAATGTAGCGTCTTCGTTTGACTTTGATGATATCCTATCCTCAGGTACCTACGAGAAGGGCTTATGTTTACCAGTGGATTTTTTGAGGCCCAGATGACAATGATATTCTCATGCGAAAACTAAATCAATTATCCTTACTATAATTTTTGAATCCTAATCCTAAACAATATTAAATTTTGTACAGTCCGTAGATCAATAGATTAAATGTATAAATTTTACATAGGAAAAAGTCTCAGTGGAGATTTGAATTGAAAGATGTTTATAAAGATGGAAATAATAATTATTTCCAAAGTAAGAACCACACATATTGTATATCTTAGCCGAAGGGGATCATAGGTAGTACAAACAGGGTAAGTGCTATAAATCAAACAACTGCCTGGCGAGGTTTGTTCTGCCGACGGTACTTGACAGTGCAAGTGTTGGTACAAGTGGTAGCGACAGCAGATTAAACTTTAAGCCCAGATATGCGAGGAACTTTATGTATCAAAACTGATGTAAATGTAAAAAAAGGTATGTTTGTATTCTGATTAAAAGGAACTTTATTTATTTCAGCCAAGTCGTCAGTGATTATTATGATAAAAAATGTAATTATGGATTTATTTACAATAATTAAGTAAATACAAAATAATTCAGATATAAATTTTAAAATTGCCTCAAATGGTAAAATTAATTTAAGAAATAAGAATAAACAAGTTGTGCGTTTATAATTTAAATAAATATTTGCAGCATTTCCCAATATCCGATTGGGCTGAAATTTTGGTATCCTTCGACCAATACGGACTTCCCCACGCGGCGGGAGAATCTGCGTTGCTTTGGTTGTATGAATTTTTATATGGAATAGGTTTGGCAAGGACTCTGGTTCTAATTTAATTCTAAATGTTTAAAGCCAATGCTAATTTTCTATCTTGAAAAATACAGGTAACTACAACAAAATCATGTGCAAATTCGAACAATGTCTTGTTGCGTTGCTGACGGTACTTCACGGTGCAAGTGTTGTAACAGATGGTAGGTAAATAGACAGATAACTCGAGATTTTGATGTCTTTCACCGAAAATACTAACTTTTATCATGCGTGTTCTTTTGTGTGTTATTATATCCAAAAGTAACAGTAATGACTTAAACAGTCTCATTACTTTTACTTTTGAATGCATGTGGAATTAAGTTTTTGGTTTTTTCCTTTAGTAAAGATCTAGCTTTTAATAATAATGATTTCACTTTCCATCTAGTGATAACCTTCTGTGTTTATTTCCAAATAATATTAATGCCGAACGTCCACTTTAAACTCAGCTAACTTAGCTTCGCATAGTGCCAGTTTTACATACATGTTCGTCTACCACAAACTATGATAGGCAGATAAGCAATGTGGCACACAAAATCGGCTCAGCTAGCTAAGGTAGCTGGCAAATAGTTTAGCTCGCTGTGGACCATCGGCGTATGCAAATTAATTTTTCATTCGTCAGACCACCAAAAGATCAAATACGTAAAACCTTTTAAACTCGGCCGCTTCACTCTGATTTTTTGCTATGAAAGAGTTTTAGGAAATCGAACTGTAACTTAAAAACAACAACAAACGATCACATTTTAAAACAATAGGATTACGGAAACAGGATAACTCAATTAAAACCCACACACATAGTTTAGTCCGGGAGGTTGCATCAAAAAACTAAGTTTATTAGTCCACTATCTGTATTGTCTGTGGTTGATCAGAGATCATCTAACGTCGTGAGATGTAGCCCACTGTTAGGCCTTTTTTTTCTTTAATAACTTATACCTTATTTGGACCAATAAATTTCTCGTAAGATGTTTATCCGGGATCTTAATACGTGGGATAGTTTGGGCCGTGCCGTGACCAATAGTAGCTTCATTTAACGTGGCTTATTATTTACGTTTTTTTTCTTGCACTAGAGTGGATGGCGTTTAAAATTATGTTTTTACGAGCTGCGCCCAGGTTTTCACTCCCGTAAGAATTTCGGGATAAAAAGCACCCTATGTGCTATTCTCGATAGTCGATTTTCGCCAGTAGATTTTGCGTGATAGAGTAACAAACATACCCAAAAACTCATATTCATACTTTCATTTATAATATATATAATAGTTGATATGGAAATTTACCGTGCTTTGTTCCAAAGCCTTCTTCCCTTTATCGTAGTTACAAACCAACATTTTCGTAAATCTACCAACACATGGAGCGAGTGATTACTCGCAGCGAGCACCGTAATCAAGCAGCACCTACCATTACATCCACTTTCAATCTTTACACCGAAATACGTGGGATCTTAGACTAAGGAAGTGAGGAGATATGGCAGAATCCATTTGACAGTGATACACTTTTCTTTTTACATTTTGATGTAAAATCTCTATAGGCGTGACTTGATTGTAAAATCGACTGAAATACATTGACGGCAAATGGCATTACGGGGCGCCACGATGCACTTTACATCTGCCTGGCGTCCCGTGAGTTTTATCGGGTTTACAATGCTAGAAGAGATGAGATTGTTGCCAAAACATATATTTCGTAGATAGGGTTGGTCTCATAGCTCTTTCATTAAGCTAAACTTGTAATTACTTTAAAACTTTATAATAAATTAAAACTTCGGTAGTGCGTGATTTTGACATCGTCAAATTCCTCATCTTTACTTGCTCTATCATTCCTCAAAATTTAGTTACCCCATTTGTTTTTATCTTCGATCTGAGTTAGCAACCCAGTTCATCCCGGAAACAATTACCAAAGCCGATCCTCAGGGAACCCCGATTAAAACGTCACGCTTGGCCGCCCACGGGCACTATTTGTCCCGTGGCGTTTGAAATTCTGAAGTCCTAATTGCTGGGCCGGTTGCATACTAATGTCCGTTGAAGGGTTAACGAATAGCGTGTGCTTCGGTGACGAAACAGATTTTAAAATTAGAGTTAAGTAATCTTGAACCTTCCTTTATCACTATCACAAACCTTACCTTATGACAGTATGATTGCTCTTTGACTAGGTGAAAATTCAATTTGGTAAAAATTTCTTTTCGTATCACAAGTTTTATTTACTATAATTCAACTGCCCCGTGTAGAGATGCGATTGAAATCTTGATTATTTGAATCTGCCTTCTGAGAAGAATACTTCCTGTATCGATCTTTACTCTGACTTTTACAATTTAGCTATTTTGAACCAACGCAAAGGTAAATCCGATAACAATATGATACTATGTCATAAATAGAGCCGATCTTAAAGATGCCATCAGAACTTTGTAATAAAACGACGCAACCCCATCGAGCACTATGACTCTAGACAAAAGATTTTTCGGAATTCTTGTTCTATTTTAATTTCATAAGAAGCCGGAAGAAACACCTTGTGATTTAAAAATAAGGGAACACTTCTCCACACATCACATAATATTATTTTCATTATGTCAAGAATAATAAAATGAGGAACATATAACGTAGGTTATAAAAATGCAGCCAAATAAAAAGCAAACGGTTTATATTTCCGCCCACACTATAATAACGTGGGTGTGAATCTGTATCGTGTAACATTGTAGAAAGAAATAGAATAGTATACTATTCTATTTGGTATTTACTTTTAAAACTTTTGCAATTTATATAAAAATAGTATGTACTTTTTACAGCCTATACCTAACTCCATTTTAGTTAGTAGCATTTTAATTCCCTTTAGTTGGGAGTTAAAGAAAAATAATATAACATACATTTACCTATGTAAAGTTATGTTTGCTTATACCCAGCAGTAGGTAGCAGAAAGCTGACGATTATGATGAAGATATATCAATAGGTTAAAACGATGATATAAGTAAAAAATAACTTTTAAAATATATCACGCAAATAAGTGTATTTAATTGTCACAATTTTCTAGTATTACTTGCAATGTTTTGCATCACATTTATGAAAAGTCAATCGAACACAAAAGTGTTAATACTTAACAAGTTGCAATTTTTACTAACTACAAAATAACTAAGTGCCTATAACAATTTTTCACACTTCTTAATTCTTACTGCATATAAATTCATTTTGTTAAAACTAGACGGAAGCTGTTATTTGATATCACAAAAAAAAAACAAATTACTGTCATACAAATATTATGACCAATAAAAAATAAAACGTATGGGAGTATTAAAACATGGAAATAATGATACCATTAGCTATGTATCCCATCGGTATCTGTCGATTAAGTTGATTAAGCACCGACTTAAAAGACCAAATAGACTCAATGTAACCTAAGCTACGCTGGAGATACGTATCGAAATTAATTAAATTTGTATGCAACAAAAAACAGTTTTGGTTTGATCCGGTTTGTTTTTTTAGTTCGTCTCATTTCGACGAACTGAAGTAACTGATGCTAAATTTTTAAGCGTTTTAGACTTTTTAGTTTACATTTTGTAAAGTAACCTTCTAATTGTTTTATCATAGCGTTGAGAATATATAGCACAGTAAGTTTGATATTTTATAGAAGGACTTCGTTTTTTCACTGCCTAAGATACATATTTTTTAAATAGGTAATATTAAATTTTATCGTTCATTACCATTTATTTTTATAATGTTACGTAAATGGTATTTTATTTAGAAACCTTCCTAAGTAAATTTTTGTTTTCATATAAAATGTAGAGTTACTGTTAAATAATAAATTTAATAAATAACAATGTCCTAGCAAGGAATATTCTCAAGGCGGTAACAGTAGAGCGAACGAGAACGCATCTTTTTTAAACGATAGACCAATTAATCTCTTTAATAGAGTCATTAAGAGGAGAGGCTCGCGGCGCCGCGTAAAAAATACACCGCTCTTTATAAACTGGTCATAATATGAAAAGCTTGGGATACAAGTGTTCTCAATGTGAAAGCAGTAGGCGTGAAATTGTAAGTATTTTTGGATCAAGTTACAATTTTTTTCTGCATCGATGGAGATAAGCGACAGGTAACGACATTAATGCTTTATATACAGGTTCTATAGCCACATTATTCTGATATGTCCTTGCTGTCACAATTTTAAAGCAACGTTCTCTTACACAAAAAACTTCTTGCTACCATTTTATTCGGTAAGTAGAGTATTTATTTCCTTTTCTATCCTAACTAATGTACCAAAACTCTCTTTGCGTTTAAATTGTTCCCTACTGAAGTTTTATTTTTAGTTTTTATTTTACACGACTATGTGTTCAGTATATTGTGGGTTCTTTATTCCATTTCACGATTTCTTATTGCGTTAACCGGTTTTGGTGTGTGAGTATTTGATAAAAAATCCTTACATTGTGCCTAGTAAAAGTAGGCTATTTGGCTCCTTAGTTGATTGATCCCGCTCGAACTTATCCAGTGGGACCAATTGACTCCGGCAATTGAGTTATTTTTATTAGTTTTCAATTCATCATGAATATCTACAATGTGTGTGTGTGTGTGTGTGTCCGACCGGTTTCGGCCATGGCGACCACTTCTACTCCTAGCCGTTATTTTGGCGCTCGTGCGCTCGAAAATGGCTTACGTAGCCGATTTTCGCGACGAAACTCCGCGCACAATGAGGGCACGTAAGTACACCGTCCTCATAATTATATATCATGGCAGCAGGTGGGCGGGCCTTTAGCTGGTCGCGTTTAGCATCTAGGTCAGCTTTACGCTGATCCTCGAACTCGCATACTTGGCTTGTCACCACCCTACGCCATTCTGGCCGCTGTGCCGCCAAACGCTCCCATTGAGAGGGTTCAATGTTGCATCTCTTCATGTGTCGCTTTAGGACATCCTTGTATCGGAGGAGCTGTCCGCCATGCTTCCGCTTGCCTTCCTCCAGTTCACAATAAAAGATGCGCTTCGCCACTCTCTCCTCCGCCATACGTGACACGTGACCGCACCACCGAAGCTGCCGACGCATTAAATAGGCCTCGATGCCACCAACATTAGCTCGTCGCAGGACTTCGGTATTTCGTATTCTATCGGACCATCTGATCTTCATAATGGAACGTAGGCATTTTAGGTGGAAACGATCTAGGGTGCGTATGTGGCGGCGGTACACACACCACGTCTCAGAGGAGTATAGGAGGTTGGGCAGGACAATTGCCATATATACAGAAATTTTAGTAGTCAACTTAAGGTCATGTGAGCAAAAGACCTTGGAACACAGCTTGCCAAACGCTGCAGCAGCAGCACCAACTCTGCTGTTGATCTCGGCATCAAGGTCACACTTGGATGTTACAGTGTTACCCAGATAGCGAAATTTGTCCACCTGCTTTAGCACATTCTCATCAAGCTTTATGGTCAGTGTCTCATGACCATGAATGTCCAGGGACATCACTTCTGTCTTATTGACGCTGATCTTCAGGCCAAATTTACAAACAGGCTTGATGGAATGCGGACATCAATTGTTGCAGGCCATCTGGGGATTCTGCTAAAAAGCACAAATCATCAGCGTACATGATCTCAGTGATCAGTGCATGTGAGATTTTGGTGCGAGCCTTAAGTCGAGCCAAATTGAAAAGACTGCCGTTCGTGCGGAAACGGATGCGGATTCCTTGGGGAACAGTTTGCAAGACCTCTCTAACTACCACCGCAAAGTATGAGGCGAACAGAGTAGGTGCCAAAACGCATCCCTGCTTCACCCCACAGGTAACTGGGAAGAAATCCGTATGTTCACCATCTACAGCGACGCAGCATCGCATGTCGTCATGCAGGAGTCTAAGAAGTCTTACAAACTTTTCCGTGCATCCGAGTTTTCCCTAACACCAACCACAAGGCTTCGCGAGGCACGCTGTCGAAAGCCTTCTCCAGGTCAACAAAGCAGAGGTACAACTGGCGACCCTGTTCCCTACTCTTCTCCTGCAGTTGACGCACAGAGAAAATCGCTTCGCATGTGCCTCGGTCCGGCCGGAAGCCAAACTGAGTCTCGGGCAGGATCCTTTCAGATAAGTCCTTTAGACGGTTTAAAAGAACTCTGGCAAAGACCTTCCCAGGGACTGATAGGAGCGAAATACCACGATAAGAGTTGCAGTCAGATCGGTCACCCTTGTTCTTATAGAGAACACTTATACGCGATACTTTAAAAATATCGGGAACGCGCTCTTCCTCCCACATACGAACAAAGAGTTCCCACAATAACGTATGCAAGTTCTCACCGCCATACTTGATGAGCTCTCCTGGTATAAGGTCAATGCCAGCCGCTCGATTGTTTTGCTGCTGCCTGATGGCAGTGACAACCTCGTCTCTGCAATAAAGGCGCGTCCAGATCAGGGGCAGGAGGGAGTTGAGGCATTAAACTGATGCTTTGCAGATCAGCTAATCGATCCACATTCAGCAGAGTATTGAAGTGCTCCACCCAACGTTTTAGTACATCCTCCTTGCTCGTCAACAGGCACCTACCATCTAAAGACCTTAAGGGAACCTTTGCTTGGTAGGATGTACCAATCAGCTTGCGTACCTCACTGTAAAACTCCCCAAGCTGGTTTGTATCAGCGAGCCATTGCATGTGGCTAGCCTTGTCCTGCCACCACTTGTCCATTATTTGTCGAGACAGTTTGCGCAATTCAAGGTCACTAGCTTTGACCACTGCAACGCTTCCATTTCGCCTTCCGTGCTGTCGCAGGAGATCCCGGTGTTTATCAAGCGCCGCCCGCAAGACCCCATCATTTCCATCAAACCAGTCTTCATTGCGACGGCATTTCTTACCCAGTGCATTTGAAGCGGTATCCATAATATGAGATGACAAAGTTTCCCAGGCAGTACCAACATCACCTAGCTCATTAGCTGGCAACAGCTTTTCAGACAATGCTTCCGCATATTTCACCCTCCTTCATGATCTTGCAGCTTCTCCACGTTCAAAGACGCAAGCTTTTTTGGTGGAGATCTACGAAGGTGACGAAGGCGAAGTCGCAGCTTAGTGACAATCAGCCGATGGTCAGACCAACAATGTGCACCACGCATAGCACGAGTAATTTGCACTTGACTGACATCTCTTTGCCTCACAATAGCATAGTCGATCAGATGCCAGTGCCGGGATCTTGGGTGCATCCAAGTTGTCTTGTATTTGGCAGCAAGTCTGAACATAGTGTTCGTAATTGCCAGACCGTATTGAGCACAAGTACTGAGCAGTAACTGACCATTGCTGTTCATATTACCGACTCCATGCCTGCCCAGAACTGCGGGCCAAGCCTCATACTCCCGACCAACCCTGGCATTGAAATCGCCCAGCAGTAGTACTTGCTCTTTGGCGTTTATGTTATCGAGGCAAAGAGTCACTTCCTCGTAGAATTTGTCCTTGATGTCATCAGACTTATCTAGCGTTGGAGCATAAACACTGATGACATTAAGGTAGTTGTCCTTATCCAGATGAAGACGCAGTGTGGTTACGCGATCCGAGATGTGTACAGGGTACTCCTGTAGACGCTTGACCAATTGGTTCTTGATGGCAAATCCTACACCTGATTGCCGAGTTTCGGAGGCAGCGGTACCTTTCCAGAAGAAAGTATAGCCGCCACCTACTTCCACCAGTTCTCCTTCATCGGCAAGATGTGTTTCACTGAGCGCAGCTACATCAATGTTGTAGCGGTGAAGTTCCCGAGCTACTATGGCGGTCTTGCGTTCAGGACAGGCGTTGCCATCTCGATCAAGTAGCGTTCTTACGTTCCACGCGCCAAATGTCATGATAGATGTTTTCTTGGTATTTATTTTGAAACGTCGACCACGATTTGAGTGATGCGATGGCAGCCGCGGTTACTACCACCTACTAAGTTGGGACGAACATTTTTTTAGGACACCTTTTCTAGTCCCCTCCCCGGCTGAGCGAGGAAAGCAGTGCCTCCCTAAACAGGGCTGCTTTGTCATCCCGGGTGTTGCCGAACCCGCACTGTCGCCCCAAATATGCAGCGTAGGAACGACCACGGCATGTACTCACACCCCCGGGACCGCCGGTGTGCAGGTATCAGACAAAGCCTAGCTTGCATCAGACTAGACTTCTCTACTTCTACCCATCGCCACAGGACTTTCTCGAAATCGGAGTCCATTTACGGAAGCGGTCAGATACGCAGGATATATTAAGGTGCGCAGACGTTCGCGCTAACGCAGACGCACACACTCGTCCTTCTCCTCCTTGGATCAGTGGAACGGAGAACCGCTACGACTGAGAAGAAGTCGGATGATGTGTCTGGCCGACGGTGACTATACGCTCCTCCACCGCCGCCCTAGGCCATCCACCTTGTTCGCTGACCCGCCGAGTCCACCAAATCACGTTGCATATCTGCGTTGTGTTGCCTTTCTCGCCGTGTCAGACTTTGTATGATAAGTGGGAAGGAACCACATGTAGGGATAGGAAATATGGGACCATGATAGAAGGTAGGAATAGGGGAAAGGACGGGATACTATAGCCACGGGAAAGTGGATTGTGGTCCATAGTAGCTCAGGGAAGGCGGGATCGCATGCCCGTGCACTCAATTATCTACTACCGGACAGATAGCAGGATTGAGCACCCCTTGCTGAGAATCTACAATATGCCATAAATGTCACAATTTAGGAAGTGCGATTGTATACTCATAGCCTTAAAATAAACGATACTACTCACATACGATCCTAAATATTTTAATACCTCTTATCAAACCGCATTGCATCTAAATGGTCACTCCAAAGCGTTATTACCATTATTGACGATCAGCGATCGTGTTATGACCTTTTAATTGGTTATCAAAGGTTTCTGTATCTTAGTATGGGTAACAGCGTTTTACGTTGAAAGTTGAATTCGACCTCTAGGTCCAATTTCGGTTTTTAGCTAAAACATTCCTAAATCTAACTCGCAATCTGTCGTAAAACTTTTTAAATTAGATTTTTTGTGTATGATATGCCACACAAACGAGAAAGGCACACACATATACACAAAGGATACACTATTGTATGTATACATAGCCATATGTATGTTATATAAAACGCACAGAAAATAGGTCATCCACGATTCTATGCAGCAATAATATCGCTCAATATCCTCTTAAAATGCTTTTTTTATCACAGATGCGAGGGCGAATAAAAAATGGAAGCCCTAAATCTATACGCGGACATGCGGCGATCCGTCTCCGCTCCGCGTCTATAAATTTAATTTAAACTTTCCTCCTCAAACGCTGAGTTTAGACACCCCTCGGATACAAGTTAAGGAGAGCACGGATATGTAACTGTAAATTTTTGAATTTACAGGGCAAAATATTTTCTTTTATTTCACGAGGTTCATAAAAATATTTATAAAGAGAAAGAGAATTACGTCTGTCGGTCAATTATTAGTCCAGAAAACTGACTCTCTATTAATTTATTTAACGGCGCGCTAGAGCTCTGCTCTTTTGGGAATAACGGGATTAAAAGTACCCTATGTATTATTCCAGGATTCATTCTATTCTATAACAAATATCATCGAAATCTGTCCAGTAGTTATAGTTATTGCGCGAAAAAGTCACAAAGAAATATCAAAACAAGTCTCACGAACTTTTATGTTTATAATATTAGTGTGTTATACTAATATTTAATAAATTGTCAAGTGCGTGTCGGGCCACGAACAATGTAGGGTTCCGAAGGTACATATCCTGTAGAAATGCGGACACATTAACTTATATTTACTTCCACTTTTATATAACTAATGAAAATAACCTAAGTATATACCATCATATAGAATGAAAATTATTCCTACGAATATTTTTCATACTAAAATCAATTTTGTAAGTTTATCGTCTATTACTCATTAACGTGTAAAGTCTACATAGCCGTGATAATTTTCCTTTTAAATTCATTGTATTTGCTAGTTATTATAATTTGTTTCATGTATCCACCCTCCACCATTTTCCTGTTCGAGGGGGGGGACACTTGACTCTAACAAAATTTATCACTTTAAAGTTAAATATTTCGCACACGGATCCCTAAATCAAAAAAATGTTCTTCAGACACTCATAATATTTTTAAAAGACCTATCAAATGATATCCCACACGAAGGTACAATCGAGAGAAAAAAAAATCATCCCCACTTTAGGTGTAGGGGAGGCACCCTAAAAAAAATATTTTTCCTAATTTTATTCTACAGTTCGCTCCGCGTAATAAATATGTATATCTCTACCAAATTACAGTTTTCTAGTACTAGTAGTCTCTGAGATTAGCCGCAGACAGACGGACGGACGGACGGACGGACGGACAGACATGACGAAACTATAAGGGTTACTTGTTTACTTCGGAACCCTAAAAATGAAGAATGAAGAGAGCGCTTGAAATTTTGAGTCGTAGATCTACACTATGTAGCAATACAACATACAACATGTTTTATTATATTACTAGCCACGCCAGGGCTTCGCTCCCGTGGGAATTGTGGGATAAAAAGTACTCTATGTGCTATTCCCGGTATTTTTCTACCCGTATACCAAATTTCATCGAAATCCTTCCAGTAGATTTTGCGTGATTGAGTAACAAACATCCTCACAAACTCACAGACTCACATCCAAACTTTCGCATTTATAATATTATTAGGATTAGGATATTAGGATTAGGATATTAGGATTAGGATATTAGGATTATTTTTTTCTTATATTTTATTTTATTTTTGACTGTACACAATCTAGTGTATGTATAAAGTTAATAAATTGCCCCTCTGGCATGTTAGGCGACCAAGACTGTTTCATGCGTTTCTTTCGGCATTTCTCCTCAGCAGTGGTCGTTCCGAAATGCTAGTAGTTTGTAGCTTTGAGACATAATATATTATGATTAAATAATTAGTTATCGACGTGAAAAAGAGCCTTCTGTGAAGGTCAAGATTCAATAAAAAAAATTGACTTTGACTTTAGGAAGGTTGTACAAGAATAATTATAAAAGTGGTAATTTTTCTATACCCTCCACATTTTATAAAACACGCTGACAGCTCAGCTTTTTTAAATTTAATCTCATGCAGTCTTTTAAATAATTGAGCTACCCGCAAAACTTTGTTGTAGGTACTTGAGAAGTTTCGTTTGGATAATGATTATGGCCGCGCCATGGGAAATCCGAGGAAGCGAGTTGGCCCGTGGTTGGCCCGAGTTGGCCTTACATCTACTTGGCCGCCAGTAATGCTCGAAGCCTCAAACTGCCGTTAAACTTCGTCCACTGGGATAGTCGGTTTAAAAATGACTTTGTTATTGTAACTTTCTGAGCCAAAATATTACTTAAAGTGAAGCGTCCGATTTTATTGTTCAATTAGTGTTTCAGTTCCACTAATATTATAAACACGAAAGTATGGATATGTGGATGTTTGATACTCAATCACCCTAAATCTAATAGACGGATTTCGATAAAACTCTTGATTTTATTGAGCTCGATTCTTTAAAAAAAAATTCTTATTATCTCATAAAATCATTTACAATAGCACGTATACACAAAATGTATCGTTAAGTGTTCAAATATAAATAAATGTTTTGGTATCGAAATTGGAGCAGTCGTTAGGGCGTTTTGGGCAACAAACAAACAAACAGGGGGCGCGAATTGAGCCACTTCCGCTGTTTTATGAATTGTCGCGCGGAGCGGTAGGGTTGCCTTGATTGCGCCAATTTCAGTTTAAATGACAATTTTATGTTTTTTTAAATGAGCACACTGTTGACTGACTGTTGTTGCAAACTGTCAAAAAGCGCAAAGTTGATTATTTGGGACACGTTTTACGACACGAAAGATATCAGCTGCTTCATATTATTATGATGGGCCAAATAGAAGGCAAGAGACGTGCTGGAAGACGCAAAAATCATGGCTAAGAAACAGAGTTGAGGAGCTTTTTCGCATAGCGACGAACAAAGAAGAGTTTGCGAAACTGATGTCCAACCTCCAGTAATGGAGAGGCACTACAAGAAGAAGAAATTAGCATAATTACTTAATTCAAGTCTTTCAAATAAAGTACTTATAACATTTAGGATTTCGTGTTTATATCGTGTCGTAGGTTCGTCGTAATCTTTGCAAAAGCTTTAACACCATCAACATCACACCAGAAGATGTCAAACAACAATCAGAGACGATTTTTAGGGTTCCGAAGTAAACAAGGAACCCTTATAGTTTCGTCATGTCTGTCCGTCCGTCCGTCCGTCCGTCCGTCTGTCTGCGGCTAATCTCAGAGACTACTAGTACTAAAAAACTGTAATTTGGTAGAGGTATACATATTTATTACGCGGAGCGAACTGTAGAATAAAATTAGGAAAAAAAATTTTTTTTAGGGGGCCTTCCCTACACCTAAAGTGGGGATGATTTTTTTTTCTCTCGATTATACCATCGTGTGGGATATCATTTGATAGATCTTTTAAAAATATTATGAGTGTCTGAAAAAAATTTTTTGATTTAGGGATCCGTGTGCGAAATATTTAACTTTAAAGTGATAAATTTTGTTAGAGTCAAGTGTCCCCCCTCTCGAACACGAAAATGGTGGAGGGTGGATACATGAAACAAGTTATAATAACTAGCAAATATAATGAATTTAAAAAGGAAAAATGTATCACGGCCTATGTGTAGACTTTACGTTGGCGTTAATGATAGTAATAGAACTGATAAACTTACAAAATTGATTTTAGTATGAAAATTATTCGTAGGAACAATTTTCATTCTATATGATGGTATATAATTAGGTTATTTTCATTAGTTATATAAAAGTGGAAGTAAATATAAGTTTATGTGTCCGCATTTCTACAGGATAGGTACCTTCGGAACCCTACATTGCGCGTGGCCCGACACGCACTTGACCAATTATTTTTCTGATTAAGAAGTGCCAGCAACACATATAGGTATATGGAAAGAAAAAAACCTGTGGTTTTACTTTTACCTATCTATGTGGATCGTTCGTCGTTATAACCTAAAATTAATAATAATTAATATAAATTAATTAATTATAAATATAGCCTGACAGACGGTAATTGATATAACCGCTCATACTTTTTGCGTAAAAAGTAATTTCGTTAATTTACCACCAGTTCATTATTATTAATCAAACGGTTACAAAATGTTTCAGGCCTATCATACTTGATCCCAAGATAAACTTGGTTAAACAAAAACACTTTTTAAATTAGTTTCTATAGATCTTGCTTAAAAATTGTTATAAAGCTTTTGGTTTCTTTAATCAAATAAATGAAAATAATCAACCCTGATCTCAACCCCTGACCGGTATTGGGCTCAGCATCGGCCGTAAATCCGAAAACTTGTTGAAAAACTTGAGGAAATTTACTGTCGCCGTTTACAACCCCTGTACAACTTCATATCTTACTTTGCATAGATTTACGATCTTCTTTGCGCGACTCGGTTGTCTTGCATGCCCAGAAGTTAGAAAACATTATTATTAATATTATATTTACCGATTTGTGTGGTGTAGTGGCTGCCTAAAATATATATACATACATATAATTATGACTACATAACTTACCCGTATGAAGCCGGGCTGGGTCGCTAGATTTTTAATATAAAAAAACACTGATGATAATTCTTACGCACAGTATGGAGGTAAATAATAAGCCACAGCTCCATTGGACAGTTGAAATTTACCCACTATACTGAGAATTCTCCAACAATTTACTTTTACAACTTTAGCCAGAATAGTAAGTTCACACCAACTGTGCTACTATTGTTAAAGAATTTATCTTAGAACTCACAGTATTTTTAATTATTTGTCATTATAGGACGTAGCTGCCGAGAAACCTGTAACCCGTTTTAGAACAAATTCCTAAAGTAACTAGTCAGAAGAAATACCTAAAGAAACCCGTTCACGCTCGATAACGACTTACCCCCTCCCTCCCAGGCTAACAGGATCAGCGTCGCATCCCAATTTGGAGAGTTCCATTCCGCTTTTTGTGCACCCCGGCCTGCCTCTTCCCATTGTCTCCAAGTTAGGAACGACACTCTTTAAACTTTCCTCTCCCTATCTATCGATCTATGTTAACTACCATACAACAGATTGGTAAGCACAAACTCGTATTATGGACCTACTACTACTTACCTACTCGACTGGCATTCGAACCTGGGACATCGTAACCACTAGACCACTGCCAGCTTCTATATATAACACGCCTACAATTTTCCAGTTGTCCACCAGTGAAGTTCAAATAATTCTGACATCTAACTATATCCTGCAATTTTCGATACAAGTCCCTGTAGAAAACATCAAGAAAAATTTCTAATATTTAGCGTGGTTGTTGGAAATTTTACATTTTAAACTTTACTATATTTTTATTAATGTCCCCAAGGACATTGTCTAGGGGACAGCGGGAGTAGATACGGTCTGCTCACCCACTGTTAATAAAATGCGCATTGCAACGCATTGAAATTCTTGGGCTCTTGAATGCTGAGCCGGTTAGCGCATCGGTGCATTTTTGCACATATATTTAACGATATATTTTGTGCTTTTTCTATTAAACATTTTTGATATAATAAAGCTATTTTTGTACATATTATTAAGTTCAGACCAGCCCGCTGCTCAGCTGTTATTGCTTGGTTGACGGTAAAATGTGTAACTAGCAAGACAAAGTCCCATTACTGAAAATAATAAATGCCTTGTTGCTAAATTCAGATAACAGGATAATAACAGGATATAAAGATACAATTAGGTACTCGATCAATTGAAATTAAGGGATTTGAAATAATATTTAATATAGACTTAGTAAACTCCCGGGAGGCAAATTTGCTCTAAATTCCTAAATCATTATAATAATTCCAAATTATTATACACAAACCTACATAAATTATACACTAAATCCATACTCAAGAATCACTCTATCTATTAGTGAAAACCGCATGAAAATCCGTTGCGTAGTTTCAAAGATTTAAGCATACAAAGGGACATAGGGACAGAGAAAGCGACTTTGTTTTATACTATGTAGTGAAGTGATGTATTGATAAATGCAGAAAGTTTTGGATGTGAGTTTGTGAGTTTGTAGAGTTTGTGAATTTGTGAGTTTGTGAGGATGTTTGTTACTCAATCACGCAAAATCTACTGGACGGATTTCGATGAAATTTGGTACAGAGGTAGATAATGACCTGGAAATAGCACATAGGCTACTTTTTATCCCGGGAAAAGCACTGTTCCCGTGGGAAATTCACGCGAGCGAAAGCCGCGGTGCAAAAAGCTAGTATAATATCAAAATTGCTGAAATATGAAAGAAAACGATAGACGTCAATATTTACCACCAAAAGTAAAATGGTCGAAGCCCAATTCTTGATTATTCTATCAAAGAAAACGTGTGTTTTCCTCAATAACACGTACAAATAAAGCGGGAATCGCTAAAGCAACTCCGAAGGAAGAAGCCCCATATCAAAGTTACGGCGCAGCTCTCCGTGCCTCGTGGAGCGAGGAAGGACTTTTCTGTTCAAAATTTAGTCACTGGCGAGACGCCGACCTGAGCGGACGCCCGTATTCTACGCCTAACTTTGCCGCGCATCATAGCGTATTCAAACACGATCATTGAACGCGATTCATAAAAACTCCAAAATATTTCAGTTATATTTTCATTTATACTCAATTTACTCAAGTTTGCATTTCATTTGTCTTTTCTTTTGTGTTTCCGTGTTGTGTTTATTTTTCACCGGTGAAAACCTTTTGTGCGCGATGTAACAATACCACATGGATCAAGATTAGCTATAAAAATGGGAATACTCGAAAATGATATTATTGACATTTTCGATACCTTAGATCACTAAGATGATTTTGAAAATGGGGAGGAAAGTCGCCGCCGGCGAAGAGCGGAGAAACCGAAAGAGGAGAAGAAAGAAACGAAAAAGAAGCAGGAGATTTGTGTGAGGATAGATGTCCTGGAAGATCCGTGGACGTATTGCGTTGCTGTTATGGTGTGCTTGTGCTATGAGTCTGGTCTCCATGTGGTATAAGCTTGTACAAGCAGCAGGGGTTGCAGGATCGGTTGTCGTTGCTGGAAGAGGAGCAGCACTTGGCGCTGAGTGAGTGCGGTGCTGGAGCCGCAGCAGCCGCTGGTGGAGAGGTTGCGGAGGAGGTGCTGTCGCGGCCGCCGCCTGACTACTGGAGGTCGAGGAGGAGTATCAGGGATTACGTGAGATTGCGGATGTCCTCCAGGTATGTGGATATTGTACTAAGGTACTTGTTTTGTATGTATGTAGGATAAAAATGTATCGTAATTTTTTTGCAAAATCTCTGTGCGTATAAAGGTATATGGTTGCAAAAAATAAAACTTAATTATACACAATTTTAAGCATCTAAAAGATAATATATACTAGTTGTATTTCGTCGATGCAATTAGAGATAATGTTGACTATAATTACTAACCTATAAATTGTATAAAATTGTACTGTTACTAACCAACATATTTTCTACTGTACAATTCAGATCTTTATATATTTATTTTTAACTTAGATATAATAATTTGTTGATATATGTTTCATTGTTATTAAAAATACCATAATATAATATTACGTCGACAAAACTGAATCCCCGTTGCACGACATTTCCCAAAGTCAATATTCGATCAAACAGATCAATATTTGCTAAAGTCTCGCTATTCAATTCATTCGTTTCATTATCGCATCTCCCGTCTGTGTCTTTATTTCCTTAATTCATTAATCCATGAATGTTTGATCGACATATTTAGTATTCAACTCGTTTGATGGTATTATTGTTTATTATTCTTTGGTAATTAATGGTCGTTAAATTGTCCGCCAATTGCTATTCGCTGAAATAACAAAGGTAATAAATAATGCACATATTTGAATTGTTCGCACATTGTTAACAGGCGATTCAAACATTTTGGCACGTACGAAAATTTAAATTTAATGTCCTTTAATCATTTTAATTCCAGATTGTTTCGTTTTCGAACAAAACAGTTCAATTGAGCCCATTTTTTTTCAAAGTACTAGTGATTCTAATTATATCATCAAAGCAGACAAATAAGAGTTTAAATTAAAGAAGCACCAAAGACGCTCCGTAAAAAGCTATTAAATTTTTTCTCGCTCCGCCGCAATCCCCAGTTAATCCGGGGTTGAAAGCTGTCACTAACCCCATGGTTATCAGGCGACTGATCGAAAAAATGATAAACGCCACTGGTGCGAGTACCCTGAGGGTGACACTTTTATTTAAGGGTCTGAATGCGAGGAATAGCTTCCCTCTTTGAAATTAGGTACTTCGATGACTTTAAAAAAAGTACTGTAGGTAGGTTTAATATTTTTTGTGTCGGAAAACAGGGCTATTTTAGTAAATTAGGGGAAGTAACGTGGGAAATAGCCAATCAATACTAACGGTTGTCGCAGGCGATAAAAGTGGCGTGTGCATATGACGGCACCCTCACTGTTTATACGGATTATTGGAAACTCTACTGTTCCTTGCTGATTTAAACTAGACCTTATGTTGAAAGGGAAAAGGATTTGCCGGTCGATTGACCACCCATTGATAAGTGGATGTTTAGCAATAGGACAAGCATTCAATAGTTGGGCGCCGTTATGGCCGCTTTTCACAGATTTGGGATAATTATGTTCATCGGCTTGTCAATGATATTGCGGCTTTGCTTCGCTAACGTTGTTCGCTTGTGTGTTATCACAGTATTGGTTATTGTAATTATGGCATTCTTCTCATTCAAGGCACAAATGCATTCAATAATTTACTTAACTTTATTACGTCAAAAAGCTAACCCATGTTTTTTTTATATTAACAAATAATAAGAATCAAATAACAATTTGTTCATCAGAACTAAATTAATTGCGGCTTAGTACCTAGACTTAGAAAAATCACATATCACCTATGTAGGTATATGTGATTTTTCTAAGTCTATGGTACTAAATTAATTTAGTCTTTATGCAGAATTCTTATCAAAATTTAGATGCTCGAATTGTCACTTAAGTATTTGGGATTTTGTCAAAAAGCTAACAATAAGCTATTGATATGGTAATCATAATATAATTAGCATTTATATGTTGATAAATGCCTAATTATATTATGATTACTATTCAATTGGATATTGTTATTTTTAACAACAAATTTTTTATCCCAACAATACACTTAGTGACAATTCGAACGCCACCTAAATTTTTGATAAATTCTGCATAAGTTTTCATTGTATTACTTATACACCTCTGTACGCTTTAATAATTATTAATTTGAAAAACAGTAGCAAAGTATAATTTCATTATCTATTGTACCATTACAATAACACTATTGTAATGTACAAGATGAACAGTCCTCACAAGTCTTCAATGTACCGTTACCGAACAAGAAAATACAACAAAGCAATATGTATCACTAGCTTTTGCCCGCGGCTTCGCCCGCGTGAATTTCCCACGGGAACAGTGCTTTTTCCTGGGATAAAAAGTAGCCTATGTGCTATTCCAGGTCATTATCTACCTCTGTACCAAATTTCATCGAAATCCGTCCAGTAGATTTTGATTGAGTAACAAACATCCTCACAAACTCACAAATTCACAAACTCACAAACTCACAAACTCACAAACTCACATCCAAACTTTCGCATTTATAATATTAGTATGGATACTGGAATGGTTGGTTTCAGCCCATTAGTCAAATTTAGCCGCTTTCGTTGTATGTAATCAAAGCGTATTAATCATTATTAGGGACGTTAATCCCGATCACGACCACACACGAACTATATAGCTCTGATGATACTCCAGTATTGGTTATTGTATTATTTGACCCTGTTTCAAATTACTCCTGATTGTTTCTTTAGTCAAATTCATATCCAATATATTTGTTTAAATTTTTAAACACTCTTTTTTTGTGTGAATATATATTTACTATCACTACAAACGCTTTTACTATACGCTTCGAAATTTTTGCGAAAGCAAAATTACCAAATACGTTGTTCTTCATGAATTATAGTTTGTTTCATATATATTTCTGCACATGTTAATCAACGGTTTGATAAAAAACTTGTCAATATTGAAATATTTATTACTTGGAAAACTTTTGCTCATGATATCGGCTTTAGTGAAAACTTTGGTCAAGAGACTACGGTTTAAGAGAACTTATATAATTCGAGTAGACATATCCTTATAGACCGCTAGACCTTTTTAAGCTTCTAGAGTTAAAAGAGTTAGGTGAAACTTTTATGTAAAAGGTCAGTGGTAA
>CM031569.1:172900-249861 GCA_018467065.1 Ephestia elutella
GTATAATGAAGCGTTTAGTAAGTGCAGGTCAGAAGTAAAAGAGAGTATTAAACAAGCGTATCACAAGTATCAAAATCGTGTACAAAGTCACCTTATAGAGGACCCGAAAGCTTTCTGGAAATATACCAAGACTAAAACCGGAAGGAAAATTTCTAAAAAGATTTTGAAAAATGGTGAAGAGCTCAGCGACGAGCAATGTATTGAAGAGTTTTCTAAATACTTCCAATCAGTTTATAGCAATGAGCGTGCTAAGTATGATGTAAAAGAGGCCATTGTGAAAGCTGGTTGCGAGAATGGCGCCGCGCGAGTCCACGTAGCGCAACTAAATCTGGAAGATGTGCAATTGGCTTTACGACGTCTGAAACCAAAACGATCCACGGGGCCAGACGGTATCCCACCGTACATCCTTAGAGATTGTCGCGAAGTGTTAGCCGAACCACTTCTTTACATTTTCAACCAACATCTAGAATCCGCGACATTCCCGGAATGCTGGAAGATATCCAAGGTTGTACCAATACCGAAAAGTGGAGCAGGAGGTACAATAGAAGGGCACAGACCAGTGGCAGTGTTAGCAGCTCCAGCTAAAGTGTTCGAATCGGCAATGCACGAGAAACTGTACACGCAAGTTTCTGAGCAACTCTCTGAGGAACAACACGGATTCAGGCCCGCCCGAAGTACTACCAGTAATCTCTTGGGATATGTGTCGTACATTCAAACAACAGTGGACAGTGGGGAACAGGTTGATGCTAGTTACTTTGACTTTAAAAAAGCATTTGACCTAGTAGATCACGACGTGCTTTTAATAAAGTTGGCTGGCGTCGGCTTCACTCCACACTTGCTTTTATTCTTTGCTAACTACATGAAAGATAGGAAACAGTACGTGGAAAGTAAAGGACATAAATCTCAGCTGTATTTTACACGATCAGGGGTGAGTCAAGGAAGCAATTTAGGGCCATTGTTGTTTCTGCTGCTGATTAATGACCTCCCAAATGAAGTCAGGAATGCTAAGTGTCTTTTATTCGCGGATGATCTTAAAGTGTTCACTCGGGTTACGGGCAAGGAGGATTGTGTTAAACTACAAGAAGACATTAACAATGTAGTAAAGTGGAGCAACGAAAATTTACTGCAATTTAACACATCAAAATGTTCCACCATATCGTTTTCCCGTGCACGTAACCCGTTACAGCATATTTATAAAGTAGAGGAGGTTGAAATGCCCAGAGTAAGAGAGGTCAAAGATCTAGGAGTCACTTTTAATGTTGAACTAACATTTCGAGAACACATTGTGAGTATTTGTAAAAAGGCATTTAGAAATTTGGGGTTTGTTTTCCGCAATGTTAAAAACTTCACCAACATTGCAGCAATCAAAATGCTATACAATGCTTTAGTTAGGAGTCAACTTGAAAGTTGTTCAATAATATGGGACCCACATGAAACTAAGTATCGCCTCATGTTGGAACGAGTGCAAAATAAGTTCCTAAGGTACTTATACATGAGGCTGTACAAGGTGTACCCATATTATCCTCTTATGTATCCAACGATATTCATTTTGGGTATGGTTGGATACAACGAACTGAGAGTTAGGAGAGAGCTGTCGCTGGTTTCCTACGTGTTCAAATTGCTGAGAGGAAAGCTGTACAATGCGGGTATACTCGAGAGAATAGACTTGTATGTACCGAATAAATACGTGTGGAAACGGCGGCGACCCCGGCTGATGGCCGTGCCGTGCGGTAGGACCAAACTCCTCAACGAGGCGCCGCTGACGCGCGCGCTCCGTACTATCAACCTCATTTCTGATAGGCTGGATATATTTTATTGTGCTTTGAGTGAATTCACAAGGGTGGCGCTATTCGTCATATGTTATGTAAATAATTAATAATTCGTTTTTAAGACTTCACTATCGCATAAGGCTTCCTGTAATGATAGTTGTAAGTGATATGAAATAATAAATAAATAAATCATGAGCAAAAGTTTTCAAGTAATAAATATTTCGATATTGACAAGTTTTTTATCAAGCCGTTGATTAACATGTAGAAATATATATGAAACAAACAATAATTAATGAAGAACAACGTATTTGGTAATTTTGCTTTCGCAAAAATTTCGAAGCGTATAGTAAAAGCGTTTGTAGTGATAGTAAATATATATTCACAAAAAAAAGAGTGTTTGAAAAATTTAAACAAATATATTGGATATGAATTTGACTAAAGAAACAATCAGGAGTAATTTGAAATAGGGTCAAATAATACAATAACCAATACTGGAGTATCATCAGAGCTATATAGTTCGTGTGTGGTCGTGATCGGGATTAACGTCCCTAATAATGATTAATACGCTTTGATTACATACAACGAAAGCGGCTAAATTTGACTAATGGGCTGAAACCAACCATTCCAGTATGATACATATTGCTTTGTTGTATTTTCTTGTTCGGTAACGGTACATTGAAGACTTGGACTGTTCATCTTGTACATTACAATAGTGTTATTGTAATGGAATAAAAAATTATACTTTGATGTTTTTCAAATTAATAATTATTAAAGCGTACAGAGGTGTATAAGTAATACAATGAAAACTTATGCAGAATTTATCAAAAATTTAGGTGGCGATCGAATTGTCACTAAGTATTTGGGATTTTGTTGTTAAAAATAACAATATCCAATTGAATGGTAATCATAATATAATTAGGCATTTATATGTAGGTATATGTGATTTTTCTAAGTCTAGGTACTAAAGTAATTTAGTTCTGATAACAAATTGTTATTTGAATTTTATTATTTGTTAATATAAAAAAGCTTATGGGTTAGCTTTTTGACGTAATAAAGTTAAGTAAATTATTAAGCATTTGTGCCTTGAATGAGAAGAATACCATAATTACAATAACCAATACTGTGATAACACGCATGCGAACAACGTTAGCGAAGCAAAGCCGCAATATCATTGACAAGCTGATGAACATAATTATCCCAAATCTGTGAAAAGCGGCCATAACGGCGCCCAACTATTGAATGCTTGTCCCATTGCTAAACATCCACTTATCAATGGGTGGTCAATCGACCGGCAAATCCTTTTCCCTTTCAACATAAGGTCTAGTTTAAATCAGCAAGGAACAGTAGAGTTTCCAATAATCCGTATAAACAGTGAGGGTGCCGTCATATGCACACGCCACTTTTATCGCCTGCAACAACCGTTAGTATTGATTGGCTAGTTCCCACGTTACTTCCCCTAATTTACTAAAATAGCCCTGTTTTCCGACACAAAAACTTACAAACCTACCTACAGTACTTTTTTTAAAGTCATCGAAGTAATTTCAAAGAGGGAAGCTATTTCTCGCATTCAGACCCTTAAATAAAAGTGTCACCCTCAGGGTACTCGCACCAGTGGCGTTTATCATTTTTTCGATCAGTCGCCTGATAACCATGGGGTTAGTGACAGCTTTCAACCCCGGATTAACTGGGGATTGCGGCGGAGCGAGAAAAAATTTAATAGCTTTTTACGGAGCGTCTTTGGTGCTTCTTTGATTTAAACTCTTATTTGTCTACTTTGATGATATAATTAGAATCACTAGTACTTTGATAAAAAATGGGCTCAATTGAACTGTTTTGTTATTCAAACGGAACAAACTGGAATTAAAATGATTAAAGGACATTAAATTTAAATTTTCGTACGTGCCAAAATATTTGAATCGCCTGTTAACAATGTGCGAACAATTCAAATATGTGCATTATTTATTACCTTTGTTATTACAGCGAATAGCAATTGGCGGACAATTTAACGACCATTAATTACCAAAGAATAATAAACAATAATACCATCAAACGAGTTGAATACGAAATGTGTCGATCAAACATTCATGGATAATGAATTAAGGAAATAAAGACACAGACGGGAGATGCGATAATGAAACGAATGAATTGAATAGCGAGACTTTAGCAAATATTGATAAAAGTTGATCTGTTTGATCGAATATTGACTTCGGGAAATGTCGTAGAACGGTGATTCAGTTTTTACGACGTAATATTATAGTACTTTTGATAAGAATGAAACTATAACAACTTAAATTATAATATCTTAGTAAAAAAATAAGTATTTATAGACGGAATTGTACAGTAGAAAAAACGGAGGTATATAAGTATATTAATAACTTTTTAATTTAGTAATTATAGTCAAAATTTTCTCTTAATTGTGTATGATTTTAGTTATATTTTTAGTAACCACATAGTTTAATACACATAAAGTTTTTACAAAAATTTACGATACAATACGAATTTCTATCCTACACATATACAAAACAAGTACCTTAGTACAATATCCACATACCTGGAGGACATCCGCAGTCTCCGTAATCCCTGATGCTCCTCCTCGACCTCCAGTAGTCAGGCGGCGGCCGCGACAGCACCTCCCTCCTCAACCTCTCCACCAGCGGCTGCTGCGGCTCCAGCACCGCACTCCTCAGCGCCAAGTGCTGCTCCTCTAGCAACGACAACCGATCCTGCAACCCCTGCTGCTTGTACAAGCTATACCCGCTAGAGACCAGACTCATAGCACAAGCACACCATAACACAACGCAATACGTCCACGGATCTCCAGGACATCTATCCTCACAGATCTCCTGCTTCTTTTTCGTTTCTTTCTTCTCCTCTTTCGGTTTCTCCGCCTTCGCCGGCGGCGACTTTCCTCCCATTTTTAAAATCATCTTAGTGATCTAAGGTATCGAAAATGTCAATAATATCATTTTCAGTATTCCCATTTATAGCTAATCTTGATCCATGTGGTATTGTTACATCGCGCACAAAAGGTTTTCACCGGTGAAAAATAAACACAACACGGAAACACAAATGAAATGCAAACTTGAGTAAATTGAGTATAAATGAAAATATAACTGAAATATTTTGGAGTTTTGATGAATCGCGTTCAATGATCGTGTTTGAATACGCTAGAGCGCGGCAAAAAGGCGTAGATACGGGCGTCCGCTCGGGTCGGCGTCTCGCCAGTGACTAAATTTTGAACAGAAAAGTCCTTCCTCGCTCCACGAGGCACGGAGAGCTGCGCCGTAACTTTGATATGGGGCTTCTTCCTTCGGAGTTGTTTAGCGATTCCCGCTTTATTTGTACGTGTTATTGAGGAAACACGTTTTCTTTGATAGAATAATCAAGAATTGGGCTTCGAATTTTACTTTTGGTGGTAAATATTGATCTCTATCGTTTTCTTTCATATTTCAGCAATTTTATATTATATTTATGATTTATTATTGATAATAATTTGAAAATTATTATAACAATTTATAATAATTTTAGAATTTAGAGCATGCCTCAGCAGCAGCAGCTCAGTTTACTAACTATCTATCTATGTTAAATTTTAATCCAAATAATTTCAATTGATCGGTACCTAATTATATTTTATATCCTGTTATTATCCTGTTATCTGAATTTAGCAACAATCATTTATTATTTTCAGTAATGGGACTTTGTCTTGCTAGTTACACATTTTACCGTCAACCAAGCAATAACAGCTGAGCAGCGGGCTGGTCTGAACTTAATAAATTTATGTACAAAAGTAGCTTTATTATATCAAAAATGTTTAATAGAAAAAGCTCAAAACATATCGTTAAATATATGTGCAAAAATGCACCAATGCGCTAACCGGCTCAGCATTCAAGAGCCCAAGAATTTCAATGCGTTGCAATGCGCATTTTATTAACAGTGGGTGAGCAGACCGTATCTACTCCCACTGTCCCCTAGACAATGTCCTAGGGGACATTAATAAAAATATAGTAAAGTTTAAAATTTAAAATTTCCAACAACCACGCTAAATATTAGAAATTTTTCTTGAAGTTTTCTACAGGGACTAGTATCGAAAATTGCAGGATATAGTTAGACGTCAGAATTATTTGAACTTCACTGGTGGACAACTGGAAAATTGTAGGCATGTTATATATAGAAGCTGGCAGTGGTCTAGTGGTTACGATGTCCCAGGTTCGAATGCCAGTCGAGTAGTAAGTAGTAGTAGGCCCATAATACGAGTTTGTATACCAATCTGTTGTATGGTAGTTAACATAGATCGATAGATAGGGAGAGGAAAGTTTAAAGAGTGTCGTTCCTAACTGGAGACAATGGGAAGAGGCAGGCCGGGGTCCCGGGGTGCACAAAAAGCGGAATGGAACTCTCCAAATTGGGATGCGACGCTGATCCTGTTAGCCTGGGAGGGGAGGGGGTAATGTTATCGAGCGTGAACGGGTTTCTTTAGGTATTTCTTCTGACTAGTTACTTTAGGAATTTGTTTCCTAAAACGGGTTACAGGTTTCTCGGCAGCCACGTCCTATAATGACAAATAATTAAAAATACTGTGAGTCTAAGATAAATTCTCTCTCAATAGTAGCACAGTTGCGTAAACTTACTATTCTGGCTAAAGTTGTAAAAGTGAATTGTTGGAGAATTCTCAGTGTAAAATTTCAACTGTCCAATGGAGCTGTGGCTTATTATTTACCTATACTGTGCGTAAATTATCATCTGTGTTTTTTATATTAAAAACTAGCGACCCAGCCCGGCTTCATACGGGTAAGTTATGTAGTCATAATTATATATATGTATATATATTTTAGGTAGCCACTACACCACATAAATCGGTAAATATGATATTAATGATAATGTTTTCTAACTTCTGGGCATGCAAGACAACCGAGTCGCGCAAAGAAGATCGTAAATCTATGCAAAGTAAGATATGAAGTTGTACAGGGGTTGTAAACGGCGACAGTAAATTTCCTCAAGTTTTTCAACAAGTTTTCGGATTTACGGCCGATGCTGAGCCCAATACCGGTCAGGGGTTGAGATCAGGGTTGATTATTTTCATTTATTTGATTAAAGAAACCAAAAGCTTTGTAACAATTTTTAAGCAAAATCTATAGAAACTAATTTGAAAAGTGTTTGAAAAACATTTTGTAACCTTTTGATTGATAATAATGAACTGGTGGTAAATGAACGAAATTACTTTTTACGTAAAAAGTATGAGCGATTATATCAATTATAATCTGTCAGGCTATTATATTAATAATTAATTAATTTATATTAATTATTGTTAATTCGAGGTTATAACGATGAACGATCCATACAGATAGGTAAAAGTAAAACCACAGGTTTTTTTCTTTCCTATATGTGTTGCTGGCACTTCTTAATCAGAAAAAAAATCGTCTCTGATTGTTGTTTGACATCTTCTGGTGTGATGTTGATGGTGTTAAAGCTTGTATCCTTGCAAAGATTACGACGAACCTACGACACGATATAAACACGAAATCCTAAATGTTATAAGTACTTTATTTGAAAGACTTGAATTAAGTAATTATGCTAATTTCTTCTTCTTGTAGTGCCTCTCCATTACTGGAGGTTGGCCATCAGTTTCGCAAACTCTTCTTTGTTCGTCGCTATGCGAAAAAGCTCCTCAACTCTGTTTCTTAGCCATGATTTTTTGCGTCTTCCAGCACGTCTCTTGCCTTCTATTTGGCCCATCATAATAAGATGGAGCAGCTGATATTTTACGTAGAACGTGTTTCGTAAAACGTGTCCCAAATATTCAACTTTGCGCTTTTTGACAGTTTGCAACAACAGTCAGACAACAGTGTGCTCATTTAAAAAAACATAAAATTGTCATTTAAACTGAAATTGGCGTAATCAAGGCAACCCTACCGCGCCGCGCGACAATTCATAAAACAGCGGAAGTGGCTCAATTCGCGCCCCCTGTTTGTTTGTTTGTTGCCCAAAACGCCCTAACGACTGCTCTAATTTCGATAGCAAAACATTTCTTTATATTTGAACACTTAACGTTACATTTTGTGTATACGTGCTATTGTAAATGATTTTATGAGATAATAAGATTTTTTTTTTAAAGAATCAAGCTCAATAAAATCAAGAGTTTTATCGAAATCCGTCTATTAGATTTAGGGTGATTGAGTATCAAACATCCACATATCCATACTTTCGTGTTTATAATATTAGTGGAACTGAAACACTAATTGAACAATAAAATCGGACGCTTCATTTTAACTAATATTTTGGCTCAGAAAGTTACAATAACAAAGTCATTTTTAAACCGACTATCCCAGTGGACGAAGTTTAACGGCAGTTTGAGGCTTCGAGCATTACTGGCGGCCAAGTAGATGTAAGGCCAACTCAGGCCAACCACGGGCCAACTCGCTTCCTCGGATTTCCCATGGCGCGGCCATAATCATTATCCAAACGAAACTTCTCAAGTACCTACAACAAAGTTTTGCGGGTCGCTCAATTATTTAAAAGACTGCATGAGATTAAATTTAAAAAAGCTGAGCTGTCAGCGTGTTTTATAAAATGTGGAGGGTATAGAAAAAAATAGCAATATTCTTGTACATCGCTTATACTTGAATATTAAAAAGTAATTTTATGTTCTTCTTTATACTATATACCTTCTCATTTATACTATATGTTGTATTGCTACATAGTGTAGAGATCTACTATTCAAAATTACAAGCGCCCCTCTCTTCATGCAGTGAAACAATTGTTAATTAGGCTGCCTAATTCTACTATACTATATAAACGTAAAAGTTTGTGAGACTTGTTTTGATATTTCTTTGTGACTTTTTCGCGCAATAACAGTAACTACTGGACAGATTTCGATGATATTTACTATAGAATAGAATGAATCCTGGAATAATACATAGGGTACTTTTAATCCCGTTATTCCCAAAAGAGCAGAGCTCTAGCGCGCCGTTAAATAAATTAATAGAGAGTCAGTTTTCTGGACTAATAATTGACCGACAGACGTAATTCTCTCTCTCTTTATAAATATTTTTATGAACCTCGTGAAATAAAAGAAAATATTTTGCCCTGTAAATTCAAATTTTACAGTTACATATCCGTGCTCTCCTTAACTTGTATCCGAGGGGTGTCTAAACTCAGCGTTTGAGGAGGAAAGTTTAAATTAAATTTATAGACGCGGAGCGGAGACGGATCGCCGCATGTCCGCGTATAGATTTAGGGCTTCCATTTTTTATTCGCCCTCGCATCTGTGATAAAAAAAGCATTTTAAGAGGATATTGAGCGATATTATTGCTGCATAGAATCGTGGATGACCTATTTTCTGTGCGTTTTATATAACACTAGCTTTCGCCCGCGGCTTCGCCCGCGTGAATTTCCCACGGGAACAGTGCTTTTTCCCGGGATGAAAGGTACCCTATGTCCTTCTCCGTACTTCTAACTATGTGTATGCAGAATTTCAGGAAGATTGGTTCAGTACATAAAGCGTGAAGAGGTAACAAACAAACAAACAAACAACCCAACAAACAAACAAACTCACTTTTGCTTTTATAATATTAGTTAGGATTAGGATTAGGATACATATGGCTATGTTTACATATATAGTGTATCCTTTGTGTATATGTGTGTGCCTTTCTCGTTTGTGTGGCATATCATACACAAAAAAATCGAATTTAAAAAGTTTTACGACAGACGCGACGTTGCGAGTTAGATTTAGGAATGTTTTAGCTAAAAACCGAAATTGGACCTAGAGGTCGAATTTAACTTAAAACGTAAAACGCTGTTACCCATTTCAAGATACAGAAATCTTTGATAACCAATTAAGAGGTCATAACACGATCGCTGATCGTAAATAATGGTAATAACGCTTTGGAGTGACCATTTAGATGCAATGCGGTTTGATAAGAGGTATTAAAATATTTAGGATCGTATGTGAGTAGTATCGTTTATTTTAAGGCTATGACTATACAATCGCACTTCCAAGATGGTGACGTTTATGGCATATTGTAGATATTCATGATAAATTGAAAACTAATAAAAATAACACAATTGCCGCAGTCAATTGGTCCCACTGGATAAATTCAGGCGGGATCAATCAACTAAGGAGCCAAATAGCCTACTTTTTTTTATCAAATACCACCAAAACCGGTTAACGCAATAAGAAATCATGAAATGGAATAAAGAACCCACAATATACTGAACACATAGTCGTGTAAAATAAAAACTAAAAATAAAACTTCAGTAGGGAACAATTTAAACGCAAAGAGACTTTTGGTACATTAGTTAGGATAGAAAAGGAAATAAATACTCTACTTACCGAATAAAATGGTAGCAAGAAGTTTTTTGTGTAAGAGAACGTTGCTTTAAAATTGTGACAGCAAGAGCATATCAGAATAATGTGGCTATAGAACCTGTATATAAAGCATTAATGTCGTTACCTGTCGCTTATCTCCATTGATGCAGAAAAAAATTGTAACTTGATCCAAAAATACTTACAATTTCACGCATACTGCTTTGACATTGATAACACTTGTATCCCAAGCTTTTCATATTTTGACCAGTTTATAAAGAGCTTTGTATTTTTTACGCGGCGCCGCGAGCCTCTCCTCTTAATGACTCTATTAAAGAGATTAATTTTGGTCTATCGTTTAAAAAGATGTGTTCCCGTTCGTCTCACTGTTACCGCCTTGGGAATATTCTTTGCTAGGACATTGTTATTTATTAAATTTATTATTTAACAGTTACTCGTACATTTAAAAAAACAAAAATTTACTTAGGTAGGTTTTTAAATAAAATACAATTTACGTAACATCCATACTAATATTTATAAATGCGAAAGTTTGGATGTGAGTTTGTGAGTTTGTGAATTTGTGAGTTTGTGAGGATGTTTGTTACTCAATCACGCAAAATCTACTAGACGGATTTCGATGAAATTTGGTACAGAGGTAGATAATGACCTGGAATAGCACATAGGCTACTTTTTATCCCGGGAAAAAGCACTGTTCCCGTGGGAAATTCACGCGGGCGAAGCCGCGGGCAAAAGCTAGTTAAAAATAAATGGTAATGAACGATAAAATTTAATATTACCTATTTTAAAACGTATAAATATTAGGTAGTGAAAAAACAACGAAGTCCTCCTACTACTACTCTAACTTACTGTGCTATTATATTCTCAAAGCTATGATTAAACAATTAGAACCTTACAAAATATAAAAGCGTTTGGTAACTAAAAAGTCTAAACCGCTTAAAATTGTAGCATTAGTTACTTCAGTTCATTGAAATGAGACGAACTAACAGAACGTACTGAATCAAACCAAAACTGTTTTTTGTTGCATACAAATTTAATTAATTTCGATACGTATCTCCAGCGTAGCTTAGGTTACATTGAGTCTATTTGGTCTTTTAAGTCGGTGCTTAATCAACTTAATCGACAGATAAAGATGGGATACATAGCTAATGGTATCATTATTTTCATGTTTTAATATTCCCATACGTTTTATTTTTTATTGGTCATAATATTTGTATGACAGTAATTTGTTTTTTTTTTTTGTGATATAAAATAACAGCTTCCGTCAAGTTTTAACAATATGAATATGTACATAGTAAGAATTAAGAAGTGTAAAATACTGTTATAGGCACTTAGTATGGTAGGCACTTAGATATTGTATAATTAGTAAAAATTGCATCTTGTTAAGTTCTAAAATTTTTGTGTTCAATTGACTTTTCATAAATGTGATGCAAAACATTGCAAGTAATACTAGAAAATTGTGACAATTAAATACACTTATTTGCGTGATATATTTTAAAAGTTATTTTTTACTTATATCATCGTTTTAACCTATTGATATATCTTCATCATAATCGTCAGCTTTCTGCTACCTACTGCTGGGTATAAGCAAACATAACTTTACATAGGTAAATGTATGTTATATTATTTTTCTTTAACTCCCAACTAAAGGGAACTAAAATGCTACTAACTAAAATGGAGTTTATAGGCTGTAAAAAGTACATACTATTTTTATATAAATTGCAAAAGTTTTAAAAGTAAATACCAAATAGAATAGTATACTATTCTGTTTCTTTCTACAATGTTACACGATACAGATTCACACCCACGTTATTATAGTGTGGGCGGAAATATAAACCGTTTACTTTTTATTTGGCTGCATTTTTATAACCTACGTTATATGTTCCTCATTTTATTATTCTTGACATTATGAAAATAATATAATGTGATGTGAGGAGAAGTGTTCCCATATTTTTAAATTACACAGTGTTTCTTCCGACTCCTTATGAAATGAAAATAGAACAAGAATTACCAAAAAAATATTCGTCGTTTATCAAAGTTCTAATGGCCCCCTCTATCTTTAAGATCGGCTCTATTTATGTCATTGTATTATATTATTATCGGATTTACCTTTGTGTTGGTTCAAAATAGCTAAATTGGAAAAGTCAGAGTAAAGATCAATACAGGAGGTATATACTTCTCAGAGGCTGACTCAAATAATCAAGATTTCAATCGCATCTACACGGGACAGTTGATTTAATGTAAATAAAACTTGTGATACGAAAATATTTTTTTACAAAATAGAATTTTCACCTAGTCAAAAAGCAATCATATACTGTGATAAAGTAAGGTTTGTGATAGAGATAAAGGAAGGTTCAAGATTACTTAACTCTAATTTTAAAATCTGTTTCGTCACCGAAGCACACGCTATTCGTTAACCCTTCAACGGACATTAGTATGCAACCGGCCCAGCAATTAGGACTTCAGAATTTCAAACGCCACGGGACAAATAGTGCCCGTGGGCGGCCAAGCGTGACGTTTTAATCGGGGTTCCCTGAGGATCGGCTTTGGTAATTGTTTCCGGGATGAACTGGGTTGCTAACTCAGATCGAAGATAAAAACAAATGGGGTAACTCAATTTTGAGGAATGATAGAGCGAGTAAAGAGGAGGAATTTGACGATGTCAAAATCACGCACTAACGAAGTTTTAATTTATTATGAAGTTTTAAAGTAATGAGACCTATGAGACCAACCCTATCTACGAAATATATGTTTTGGCAACAATCTCATCTCTTCTAGCATTGTAAACCCGATAAAACTCACGGGACGCCAGGCAGATGTAAAGTGCATCGTGGCGCCCCGTAATGCCATTTGCCGTCACTGTATTTCAGTCGATTTTACAATCAAGTCACGCCTATAGAGATTTTACATCAAAATGTAAAAAGAAAAGTGTATCACTGTCAAATGGATTCTGCCATATCTCCTCACTTCCTTAGTCTAAGATCCCACGTATTTCGGTGTAAAGATTGAAAGTGGATGTAATGGTAGGTGCTGCTTGATTACGGTGCTCGCTGCGAGTAATCACTCGCTCCATGTGTTGGTAGATTTACGAAAATGTTGGTTTGTAACTACGATAAAGGGAAGAAGGCTTTGGAACAAAGCACGGTAAATTTCCATATCAACTATTATATATAATATAAATGAAAGTATGAATGAGTGAATGCGAGTTTTTGGGTATGTTTGTTACTCTATCACGCAAAATCTACTGGACAGATCTATCAAGAATAGCACATAGGGTGCTTTTTATCCCGAAATTCTGACGGGAGTGAGAACCTGGGCGCAGCTCGTAAAAACATAATTTTAAAAACCATCCACTCTAGTGCAAGAAAAAACGTAAATAATAAGCCACGTTAAATGAAGCTACTATTGGTCACGGCACGGCCCAAACTATCCCACGTATTAAGATCCCGGATAAACATCTTACGAGAAATTTATTGGTCCAAATAAGGTATAAGTTATTAAAGAAAAAAAAGGCCTAACAGTGGGCTACATCTCACGACGTTAGATGATCTCTGATCAACCACAGACAATACAGATAGTGGACTAATAAACTTAAGTTTTTTTGATGCAACCTCCCGGACTAAACTATGTGTGTGGGTTTTAATTGAGTTATCCTGTTTCCGTAATCCTATTGTTTTAAAATGTGATCGTTTGTTGTTGTTTTTAAGTTACAGTTCGATTTCCTAAAACTCTTTCATAGCAAAAAATCAGAGTGAAGCGGCCGAGTTTAAAAGGTTTTACGTATTGGATCTTTTGGTGGTCTGACGAATGAAAAATTAATTTGCATACGCCGATGGTCCACAGCGAGCTAAACTATTTGCCAGCTACCTTAGCTAGCTGAGCCGATTTTGTGTGCCACATTGCTTATCTGCCTATCATAGTTTGTGGTAGACGAACATGTATGTAAAACTGGCATTATGCGAAGCTAAGTTAGCTGAGTTTAAAGAGGACGTTCGGCATTAATATTATTTGAAAATAAACACAGAAGATTATCACTAGATGGAAAGTGAAATCATTATTATTAAAAGCTAGATCTTTACTAAAGGAAAAAACCAAAAACTTAATTCCACATGCATTCAAAAGTAAAAGTAATGAGACTGTTTAAGTCATTACTGTTACTTTTGGATATATTAACACAAAAAAGAACACGCATGATAAAAGTTAGTATTTTCGGTGAAAGACATCAAAATCTCGAGTTCTCTGTCTATTTACCTATCACTACCATCTGTTACAACACTTGCACCGTGAAGTACCGTCAGCAACGCAACAAGACATTGTTCGAATAAGTACATGATTTTGTTGTAGTTACCTGTATTTTTCAAGATAGAAAATTAGCATTGGCTTTAAACGTTTAGAATTAAATTAGAATCAGAGTCCTTGCCAAACCTATTCCATATAAAAATTCATACAACCAAAGCAACGCAGATTCTCCCGCGTGGGGAAGTCCGTGTAGCTCGAAGGATACCAATATTTCAGCCCAATCGGAAATTGGGAAATGCTACAAATATTTATATAAACGCACAACTTGTTTATTCTTATTTCTTTAATTAATTTTACCATTTGAGGCGATTTTAAAATTTATATCTGAATTATTGTGTATTTAATTATTATTATAAATAAATTTATGATTAGGTACATTCTTTTGCGTAATAACCAACAGACGCCTTGGCTGAAATAAATAAAGTTCCTACGAACTTAAATTCACCGAAAATTATTATTTTTATAATAATATCAGAATACCTACACTTTTTACACTTAAAGCTTAAAGTTTAATCTGCTGTCGCTACCACTTGTACCAACACTTGCACTGTCAAGTACCGTCGGCAGAACAAACCTCGCCAGGCAGTTGTTTGATTTATAGCACTTACCCTGTTTGTACTACCTATGATCCCCTTCGGCTAAGATATACAATATGTGTGGTTCTTACTTTGGAAATAATTATTATTTCCATCGTTATAAACATCTTTCAATTCATATCTCCACTGTGACTTTTTCCTATGTAAAATTTATACAATAAATCTAGTGAGATCTGCGGACTCTACAAAATTTAATATAATTTAGAATAAAAAAATAGGGCAAGGATAATTGATTCAGTTTTAACATGAGAATATCATCGTCATCTCAGCCTTAATAAGTCCTTTTCGTAGGTAGCCTGAGGATATATTCATAGTCAAACGAACACGCTACATTCAATCAGTCAATTATGAAAGCAAGTGAATAACATGCTATAATAAATTTGTAGATTCAATTGAATAAAAGAATAATTGTATTTTATCAACCTTTATTATGTTAATGAACTAGTTGTACTCACATATTTGTTGTCAATATCTGAATTTACTTTAACTGTTTACCTGTAAACAACAAACAAATATTAACAGAGGCAAAATAACTTAAGCAAAGTTACTCCGAAGTCGAAACACAGGTCATTAGCATGGCAAGACAAAAAGTAAATCAAGAAGGGCCTCAGCTACGAGACAATAAGTTTGGTCGTTACAACACAAACTGATAAAGAAACTACGGGAGCGGAAAGTTTGTGAAAGTTGGGACAAATTACCCGACCACGAAGGGGAGTGTGTGTTTAGGGTCGACCACAGCGGGCTGTTAAGAAAATTTACCACGGCCAGTGTTGGAAGAACTGTGGGTAGTCATCACAGTCAACTGGAAGGTAGGAGAAAGTTAATACGGTTTTGGAATGGAAGGTTCTAGATACACTGGCTGTTGTGATGCCAGCTTTAATTTTGCGCCTGTTATTGTTGCCATACTGTTGAGACTGCTGAAGATTTTTAATTAAATTATTTTTAGTGTTTGCTTAATTTAGCTAAGAGTTGCTGGTACGTATATTGCATTGTGGTTTAATTTAGGTATGTGGTGAGATAAACCTTTTTAAAACTTAAGTATGAAATAAAATTTATCGCGTTGCACTAGCTTAGAGGTTGAATGAAACTTCATATAGATTATTCTACAGGTATTCTAAAAGTAAAAAAAATATACATATACTATTTTTGTATTTTTTTAATTTTAGGTCCAGTTATGTCGGGCAATACTGATGATGTCACTTTTTAAAGAAACACATAGTGACAGAATTTTACAATGAATATTAAAATGCTATAGTTCAACCAAGCGTTTACCATTTCATACTCTGTTAGCGAATGCACAGCTAGAATTCAATTAAAAGCAAGTCCAATAAATATCTGAATGCCAGATAAATTCGCAGCGATCGCAGAAGACCATTCATAATCTGTGGGTTAAACTCGTCGGCGAACGAGGAATCGATAATTTGCTGTAACCGATTACCGATTCTGTCGTTAATCGATTGACTTTATTGTATCTATTCTATTGCTGATTTGCTATGTTTGTTTTATTGCTATTATCAACTGTATTGGTTTATTTGGTAAGTGTTATTGGTATTATTTTTGCCATTAATTTACCAGATTTAAATACCTACACTGAATGCATTTTTTTAGGGTTCCGTACCAAAGGCAAAAACGGAACCCTTATAAGATCACTTTGTTGTCCGTCTGTCTTAAAACCTATGGGGTACTTCCAGTTGGTACTCAAATGGGCGTGGGCCGGACACATGTGTCGCCGTGCGGACGAGAGATGGTGCAAGCGCGTTCTGGAGTGGAGACCACGTCTGGGAAAGAGAAGTGTCGGAAGATGGTCCGACGACATCAACCACCAGCCAGATGGTCCGACGACATCAGGACCACCGCCAGCTCTTCATAGATGCGGAAGACCTACAACAGGAGAAAATGGAGAAACATTGGAGAGGTGTATGCTCAACGGTGGGCAGTTATACGCTGAAGAAAAGAAGAGAAGAAGAAGACTTCCATTTGACCTAAAACTATGAAATTTGGCAAAAAGCAAGGTCTAACAGTCAGTACTTATTCAGGAATAAATCTGAAAATTGTAAATATTTTGTTGGAAGTGTATAAAAAACCCCCTTCCTGTTACAATATATTCAGATCATAACGAGCTATTACTCTAGCGTTCGTATATATTTACAAACAGATCAAAGTGAAACCAAAATTGCTGACGAAATGAAACTAATTCTGAAAACAGCAACACGAACGGGCGAATGTGAGGGGTCTGTATCTTTTTACACGCCTGAATGGACGCGGACAAAGATGTGTGGACACCCTATCCCTTTGCTTCTTATCGTGATTAATTTTGGCCCTAATATTTTAAGGCACTGACATGTATATTTACTGGACAGCTAAATGGCTTTTATTAAATTATGTTTTTTATAACATAGGGCGGCAAATGAGCAAGCGGGTCACCTGATGGTAAGCGATCACCGCTGCCAATAGACCACTGCAGCACTGTATCACAAGAGTGTTGCCGGCCTTTCAAAAAGATGTAGACTCGTTTTTGAAATGAACTAAAGCTAATGATACAATAAAAATCGTATGTTATAACATGGATTGTGTATTAATTAACTATATACAAATAATTTCAGGAGGTTTGGCTAAAATTTTTTTTCACCAACTTTTGACCTAGTTTTACAAAAACTAAATAAATTGTTTATTATTTAGCAAGAAAACGTATCATTCGAGTTATGTATATTAGTCGTAAATTCAAGTGGTTCTATGAAACTATTAATTTAACTAAAAAATATTATCGAATAATAAAACGGTTACGTCCAAGAATATCCAGTAAATTAAAGAGTAGAGATCAATGTTTTATAATTTCATAGTCAAAAAGGACCAAAGGAAGGATCTAATTTTAGCCGGCGATGAGTTTTCCGAGGCAAATGAAACAAATTGGGCGACAACAGAATTGATTGGGAGTTTAAGGGCTTTCGTCATTGTTGGATAAAAGTCGAGGGTGATGAATTCATTCCGTTTAGTGATAAATGGTGGGTGATTAGAACGTTTCGTAAGCGCCAGTCTGCGATGGCACACAGGCATATCCAATGCAAATTTAAAGAAATATTTCGACTACAGATATGGTAGAAATCATTTAACGAGTTCTGAAGTTTATTGACCGCTAGCACAAGTGCATCCTTATTTTACTTACACTTTCTAAATGTATGAAAATTATCGCTAAATGAATTTTACACTATTATTGTGGCACCTACACTTTCTAAATGCAATAATATTATTATTGCATTTAGAAAGTGTAGTTAGTAAAATTACCACCATTTATTAACAACCATTATTCTACTTTTTAATAATTTTCAGAGGCGAAAATAAATTCCATATACAGTATCACATACCTTTAGTTTTTTGGTTTATCACCTAAATGAATGTAAAGAATGCTTGCTATGTTAAATGTCTTATAAATAATTACTATGTGAATTTTATAATATATTTAATAAATTTGTGAACTTAAGTATATATTATGCAAATGCCTTTACCTATATCTACATAACCAAAAGCTTCGCAGCTCATTGCAGTGTGGACTTTAATCAATTCTGGAAATTTTAGTCAGATCACTATACATAAATCAAATAAAATAACCATAATTATCACTAATGAACCCACCAAATGAGGTGAAAAAGAGATAGCTTATATAAATGTCATTCAGCTGACTCGGATACTCGATTCTGTGTGACCTGGTAAACACAATCGCATGTCACAACGATCTCCGGATTCGATTTAGCAATCGATATCTGCGCAATTTGTATCCCTCTCGAATGCTTTATCTGAACCCCCGCGATTCTCCACGATTTATTATGTTTCTCCAAAGCAAAAACGTTTATAGATGGTGAACCTCATGTCAGCTTCTTTATGCTCGTTACCTTTCATGAAATCTTAGAATCCAGTAAAAATGGTAAAAGAAGAAGTCGTTTGTTATATTCAAAGGTTGTTCTTCTTGAATATGAATGTGTAACGTTTTAATTAACTAATATGGGTTACAACATCTTAAGTTTCAAAATCATAACTGTTATTGCTTTGTTATTTTTATCTATCGTATGCCAAAATAAACTTATTTAAAGTAGATTATTTTGATAGAAGTCACAATAAGATAATAAGGTAATTTTGAGATGCGAAATCAATATATCAAAATAAAAGTAGGTACCTACTACATTTTAATAAACAGATAATAACAAAGTAAACTTTGTAGCGGAGGCTTTTGCCCAGCGGTGGGACACAAATAGCTAGAAAAAAACTCTAGTTAGCATTGAACCACGTAAAATTACTGATAGATCTAGTTAAACGTTTTCATATAGTTACCTGTTACATCTAGCAGGAAGTGGCGCAGAACAGGAAGGAGTGCAAGCTTCTGGTATCGGAGGCCAAGATCCTCTTTGGGTCATCGAGCCATCGAAGTAAGTAAGTAAGAACATGTAGTATAGATATCATTTAGGTATCATTCAAGAATATTAAGCGCTAAGATGTGCCCACTTTCATCTCCATACTAGGGTATGGAGATGAAAGTGGGCACATCCCGGCCTACGCATTATAATAGCAAACATTTAGCTACCCTCAAACAATGTGTTGCTTGCTATCATCAAACTCGTCCGGGCGGAATTCCGAGACGCTCCCAATTTCCTCCCCCATCCGGGGCGCGGGGCGGGTCACCCAAATGTTTGCCTATTTGCCCAAACGTAGGGTCTCGAGGCCCGATGTATGCTAACCCAGTGAATTATTAAGACGGCTCCTTGTTGACACCAGATGCTATTTAGATGTTCTTGGGTTGGTATAGATTTCGTAAACAATCTGGACTAGTTGAAGTTATATCAAAATAAAATTCTTTATATTAAACTTTACATAAAAGAGCAATTTTAAAAGATATATTTATTTTTTGATGAACAGGCTTATTATTTAGGTACGCATTAAATATCGGCGATTTTCTTGCAAAAACTTTTATTTTAATTTCAAATTTGTGATTCTATGCTCCATGTGAGGCAAAAACAGTTTTGTACTTTATCTAGCTTTTCCTGAGGCATGGACATCTTTCGGGCCTATTTTTTGTCCACAATATAAAAAAAAAAAAAAACTTTCAAGTGAAATATCATATTTAATCACGAATTGAGGATATATTTTAGGAAATCATTCAGTAAATTAGTTATTTTATTTATTAATAATATAAAACATCCACAACATTTTCAGTTTCATCACCATCTTCATTAGAAGTCTGTGTTGCAGAGTAGTCCCAATAATTTGTCATCCGATGCGCTGATGGGCGCAATTTAATGCAGTCCTTGGTTTCTGAAAGATTTACGAGGCAGATAGGTGGTGTAATGGCGGCAGAGGGTCCATTAAACTTGACTCTAATGAAGATACGGGAAACGTATTTGTTGCGTAATAAAATAGTGTCGTGTGACCCCTGATGTGACGTCATTACATTTTCGAATGAGTAAGTGTGATGTGAAGAGTAAACCTCGATAATTTATATAACAAGGTCTCCTACAACTACACTTATAATACAAGCGGACAGTTAGCTAGGCCGCACACCAGCGCCACATGCTACATCGTACATTTACGTCGCCACAGTTATTGCGCTACAATTCAGCTTGCTGCAAATGTTTCGTATGCGCGCACATCGGAAGCACAGTTGTTGCGTGGCACATGCGTGGCACCGCTTTGAAAATGTCGACATCATCGTCTATCGACGACGATTTCTTGATGTGGCGATTAATGAGAAAAAAAGACGTTATTTGGATCATCAGTTTAATCAAAATTGTACAATTTACGAGAATTTTTCATCAATTTTAGTCCAAATAATTTCTGTAACTCGTCTGTTGCTATAATGAGTGAACGTATGATTATATAATATAGGCTTTCTTTCAACCTCTGCAATAAACTCAACGTAAAATTTAATGTTGTCTTTAATTTTTGCAAACCAACGCGACACAAATATCGAACGTGTTCGATCTTGAAATCGTGTAGCGCAGCCAACGCCTCGCCACATAGTGCACCCGCAACAAATGTGTCTCTGGTGTGCGTGCTCCCGTACATACGTGGGCGTTAAATGTTTCGCGTTTTTAATGTGGCGCCACAATTATCATGATACAAGTGTATGCCTGGTGTGCGGCCTGGCTTACAACATATGTTGCACATATGCAGCCGCACGTTCTTCTTGGTCTACCAAGAAGAAGAAGCATTTCGGGATTCCAATCCCATGGTAGGACTAAATTTAATAAAAGGATAAAGAGTACTGCATGTGCTATTTCATGCTTTTCCCGTGAAAAAAGGTGTATGTAGACAGTGTGTGAAGAAGGTTTGTTACTCCTTCTAGCAAATCTTACTGAAAACATCCTTACCAATTTCCGCATTTACGATATTAGTCATCATTATCATTCTAAGCCCTGGTCTCAACTGCGACTCTTTTTCGCACCATTTCCTACGAATCTGTGCCAATAATAATTTTAGGATGATATAAATTTCTGTTTTTGTTTTGTCTCAGAAAATACAGAAATTCCTTATGAAATATGACACTAGTGGAAACCCCTTCAGCGCATCAGGCGTATAAAAAGGTGGCGATTAGAGACAGACGCTGAACTGAATTATACGGCCGTCTGATGGCGATCGTAAAACACAGGCTCGTGGATCATCGGATTTTCATATCACAAGGGCTGCAGTGGTTTGCTGAGTAAGGTTTTCGGTACATGGGAATGGCTTTGTCATCAAGCGAGAAAATGTTTAAAAACTCGACCAGAAATAAAAAGTAAGAAGTTGTAATCTGGAATTATATAGTTTTGAATGTTTGGGCACTGCTCTTGCTTTATAATAATCATCATAATTATATTATGTCGGTCAATACCTTACCTATAAATAATTTTTTTTTCCCAAAAAAATAATGAACCGACTTCCATTGTAAAACTTAAAATCATAAAATAACTAAATAGGCAGATTAATCAAAAAGAAAAATGTATTGGCATGCTACCTACTGAATGAGGTGAAGTCGGTGCCAAGTGTAAGGAGTAAGGATATTAGGTATTTTAATTACACATGATTCTAATGTTAATTTAGATGCTTTATTTTTAATTTGGCACCGACTTCACCTCATTCAGTAGGTAGCATGCCAATACATTTTTCTTTTTGATTAATCTGCCTATTTAGTTATTTTATGATTTTAAGTTTTACAATGGAAGTCGGTTCATTTTTTTTTGGGAAAAAAAAAATATTTTATCATTTTTAGTGCACTTGGCGCAATTTTGTTGTCATGAAAACTTAAACTTATTTTTTCATTGGCCAAAATTTAAGAAATCGAAACGTTTTATGTCAGTTTGATTGAAATGTCAGAATTTGACAGAATTGCACGGAATTTTTGGCACATAAATAGACCAAGAGCCCGCGATGACCAACCTGCCTTATTTCAAAAATGCTGAATGTTTCTCAGTGTCAAATATCACTTATATCCACGTGAAAAAAATATTAGTGACTACTCATGAAGTATGAATCTTAGTTGCTTATGCAGGTAAAATGAATAGCAAAAGTGAATTTTATAGGTCGAAAGCACCTTTGGGGACTTCTCAAAGTATTATTAAATTCAGCTATTATAATCAAAGTCAAAGTCAAAGTCAAAGTCAAAGTCAAAGTCAAAGTCAAAGTCAAAGTCAAAGTCAAAGTCAAATTTTTTTATTGAAACTTGGCCTTCAGAGAAGGCTCTTTTTCACGTCGATAACTAATTATTTAATCATAATATTTTATGTCTCAAAGCTACAAACTACTAGCATTTCGGAACGACCACTGCTGAGAAGAAATGCCGAAAGAAACTCATGAAACAGTCTTGGTCGCCTAGCATGCCAGAGGGGCTATTCATTAACTTTATACATACACTAGATTGTGTACAGTCAAAAATAAAATAAAATATAAGTAAAAAAATAATAATAATATAATAAAACATGTTATGTTTGTGATCAAGTAACCACAATGAATTGGTTAAGAATAAAAAATAAAAATAAAATTCGAATCAGGATCGAAGCAGGATCCCCTGGCAACACCCGTTCACAAGTTTGAACATTTTAGAAAAATAAATACTTTCAGTCACTTGAAGATCACAATACACGTACATGTTTAACAATTAAATGTCAATGTAATTAAATTTAAAAAAGAAAGGTAAGGTTATTTTTTCACAATATCAAAAGAATGTAATCAAGTGTGGAGTGGCGAAGTTGTAGGGAGAGACCAAACTTTTTTATCGTTCAAATAATCACTTATTGTGTAATACGCTTTATTCATCAAAGTATTTTTAAGATATGTTTTAAATTTTTGCATCGGTAAATTTATAGCCTCGTCAGGGAGCTTGTTAAACATTTTTACACTTTGACCCACGAAAGACCGCCGAACCTTTTTAAGCCTAAAGCAGGGCGTATAAAGTTTATTCTTATTGCGGGTGTTTATACTATGTACATCGCAGATTTTTTTAAAGAGGTTTAAATTGGATTTAACAAAAATAAGTACATTGAAGATGTATTGATATTAATAAAACAAACATCACTATAATTTAGTAAAGTTACAATGTCTGGCAGGGGTTTGTAATTGCACTAATGTGCAGATACAAACCCCTGCCTAAATAATGCGGCTTGGCAATGGATGGCATGATTTCTCATATTATCTGTATATATAATCTGTATATATAAAATCGTTAATGACTGATTTTTGCGATCACCGCAGAGACGAAACTACTGAACATATTGACTTGAAATTTTGCATATTGGTTTATTGTATAGCATAGGTGAGCACTAAGGAAGGAATTTTGGAAATTCAACCCCTAAGGGGTTAAAAATGGGGTTCAAAGTTTGTACGAAACTTCGCCATTTTTGACGCGAGACGTATGAAACCTTACATTTACGTTTTTGGTTCATAACATATAACGATGCAATCATTGGTTTTTGAAAGTTGTACCCCTAATGGCGTAAAACCGTATAAATAAAACAGATTGGGAAATCAACGCAGAGACGAAACCGCTGAACGTAGTACTTTGAAATTTTGCATAGAGGTTCATTATATAGCGTAAGTGAGCACTAAGAAAGGAATTTTGGATATTCAACCCCTAAAGGGGAAACAAGATAAAAGTGTTCGACTATACCATACAAATTCATTCCCTTGGGACACGGAATAAATGGCTGAAATTTTTACAGGAGTTAGGTACTACAGTTTGTTTGGAACACAAAAAGATTTTTTTTCTAAGTGAAATTCACGCGGGCGAAGCCGCGGTTAACAGCTAGTTCGGAATAAAATCTTAAAAAACTCTCACTTTAAGGAAATTAAGCTACCACTTTAAATATGATTGCTACAAATTATTTACCTCAGCAATCATGATCCAACTTTTATAGTCGTCACTATTTCTATGTTGGGGACGGACATGCATAGAGAATCTTGAGTTTTCATAAAATAAAGAAGGGCATGCTGTCGCGGGCTTTTGCTCTATAATCCAATGTTTGAACTTTTATATTTTGTTAGGTATCTTTAAAATTACCGAACAGATACTGACGTGGTAAAAATGGGACCAACTTGGGAATAAACTATTTCGAATAAAACAATAATTTCGGAAATCAGTCCACCATAGGCGGAGAAATCGGCGAGAACATACATAAAAAAAAAAACATACATACATCGAAACATATAACCTCCTCCTTTTTTGGGAAGTCGGTTGAAAAATGACTTGAATTCTCTTGTAAACAGTTCTCTGATAGTCAAATTTAATGGTATACTTTTCAAATCATGAAGTAGGTCATGAATACTTACCATTGGCACTGTGTCACTAGTAGTAAATAATCCAAGTCAAGTTATGGATAAATTTAAACAAGACAAGTCTATAATAAACCACTTTACAAAGTTTATCCACGGAATCCTGAAGTCAATATCCGCCATCACTGCCAGGTACCAAACCCTTATAATTTGATAAACCGTCATCAAACCCATTACTAAATTATCTCCCCCTGTCCCAGATCTTGGCAAAACTAATACAATTTCTGAAATGATCATAGTGAAGCAATATTACACGTAGCTGATTGGTCGTGAACCCCTCGTAGTACGGGCCCTATAGTACAATAGGATGGTATAGTAAATGCTTTGTATCAAAGAAGTTTGTAACAGAAGGCAAAGTTTGTAGGCACTTTTATAACAGGCTATATCCCACTGCCGAGTATAGTCCCTTCTAGTTTGTCATTCATTTCATTCAAGTAGTATATAGATTTCCAAATGAAATGAAAATTGATTTATTTAAATAGGCTAAAATAGCACTTTTAAATCGTAATATACTAAATAAGCTGCATTAGTTAGTTGACTTTAGAAAATTACTTAAAGCTAAGGTTACTCCGTCTCCAAAGCGTAAGTGGAGAAGAGACGGAGCAACAAACTCCACTGCTGTATTTTCTCCAAAGACGTCACTTTACAACATAATATTATGTGTCTTCAATGATTTTCCAATGCAGCCAAATTGTCTTATCAAATACGCAATGCGTGCCAGATAATGTTCAGCCAGAACAAATTGTTTACGCAAATCAAACCTAGGTTATTTTTAGGCCACCAAATAAATTCATCTCATCATCAGTAGCTAATTCTGTAAATCGTACAAGTGGATAAGCGTTTGATATTGAAGTATTAAAAAAGGCGTTCTAAGTGTTTCAGCCACGATACGAAATCGTAAGTGCCACTGTATGATTAGGTGTAGCTAATGTTCTTGCATTTTGATACCTACGTGAAGTTTTCCTACTGTCTCTGATTATACTGTGCTTTGAAGAGCTGTTTATCTTCAGATGTGCAGTAAAGCAAGTATAGGATCGTAGCTGAACATAGTTATAATTAGGTAGATAGTCATAAATCAATATTGGAGCTTCTGATTAACAGTATATAGTTTTCTTTTAGTAGGTATTTGATGAGGAGTTATATCGATAAGTGTTTCTCTACATCGGATCGCATTACAAAACGGCCTTGATGCTTTTTATGACAAATATATACCTATGTTTAATTGTTATTGTTTTGCAACTTTTTTATTACTTGGTGTCTATTGTAGTGGAGTGTCATTCAGATGGAAATGCCCAGTCGTCAATGAACCGCGGTTTTACGACACGCTTTGATATGGAAATAACAACGAAATTCGCACGAATCGCTGTTTTATTTTCGCAAGGCCAAAAATTATTATTGTGAAGTGACAGAAAGTTCTGATAAAATTTAACGGTAGGTACGTCTAAAATTAAAATACATTTTAATATCGTGAATAGTTTTTTCAAGAATCATTTTAGAAATTATTTTCGAAATAATTTGGTATGTCTAACCCATAAGCTTAGTGCGAAGTATTTCAAATACCTAACCATATTGGTTAGTGATAGAAGATTTTCTCGTACCTTCTTCTCCGTATTGTCTCTCCTAATTCGGGTTGTCAGAAGGATAAAATTTCACGCATATGATTACTTTTTATTATTTAAATGGTAGCCGGTATTATGACGCATCTCTACTGACACAACATGATTGATGCAAGATATCTAGAGATATGGTAATGTGTGTGTGACAGATCATATTGCTGAGTCACCGAACCCTTTTCACGGAACCTGCTGCCCTGAGGTGGAGAGAGATGTCCCATCCTGTTTCTGTCGTCTCATGTGGTGACAATATCTTTTGGGCGGAATAAATTGAGATTTTACAGTGTTACATGATGCTAGATGCCTGTCAAGTTTCTGATGCAATGCGTTTAAATTTGTAAAAAAAAATAAGTATAAAAAAGGTGGTTGTAAATGATATGAATTAATAAGAGTCCGAATTCTGATCGAATCACAATTAACATACTTAACTGTCTTTGTTATTGAACATAGTAAGCTGTGATACCCGAATTATGTAATGGATTCTAACGATATTTTATACATTTAAATTGGCAAAACTTTCAGATTTTTTGAATGGCTTAAAAGCCCTTACGCATACACATAACATTCGTGAGTCATGAATACTCATTTTTAGACGGTCAAGTATAAAATCTCAAAAAAAGTCACGCAAAACTATTAGCAAAGTAAATCAATATCAACTTGAAAGTTCTCAAAGTAAATCATGTCGTTATGCTTAATCGGAGGCAAGTGATCGAAAGCTCCGGAAAGCTCGAACTTCCAATAAAACAGCGAAGTTCCGGTGGGACCGACAAGCTTGTAATGAAAAGGTATTTATTATTTAATGGAGGTGCCTTGTCTACTTAACACCTTTTGAAATTTAATGGGTTTAGAAGTAACACGTTAATAATGTAACGGAGTTAAGAGGTCTTCGATAATTTTGAAGTTTTTAGACTTGATTTATATCCTTTAGAGTTAGGCTATTGAATTGTATAAATCTTATTGCAGAAATGCGAAAGTTTGGATATTTGTTAAAAAGCGTTAGCAGGCAAGAGAGTTGCTAAAATTAGTTGCACGGCAATTAAAACCAATGCTTTGTCATTTTCGACTAGTGATGTGCAGTTCCCGAATTTTCAAAGGAACAGCGGAAAGTTTCTTTTGAATTCCTCGGAAAATATTTAAAAACGGTAAATTTTCCTAAAAATTCGAGAACTTTCTGAGAATTTTCGGAAATTTTCAAAGGAAGAAATTTTCGGGAACAGGAAATTTCTAGGCGGCACATCGCTACTCTCGACCGAGCTGTCTTTAACAGAGTTCCGACTCAATAGAATTCCGCTGAGACTTTAGTTTTGTTTAGAAGGATTTTGTAGTTTTGTCCAGGGTCAAAAATTAGGTTGTTTCCAGGTTTTACCACGTGTACCAAATTATAATATCTGAATCCGTTTAGTAGACCTGTAGGGGTTAAAAAAAATCCATATCCGTCATATTCATCAATTTGATATATTCATTTGACAAATTGAATGTAGGTACGCTTAATTAATAAATCGAGGAAATGTTAACTTATATTTGTACGCCTAAATGAAGGCAAAACATAGTGATTCTTATACCTAAATAACAACGAATGTATATTATCTTTGTTTAACAAATAAATAAATGATTGATTGATCACTTTTTATAAGTAATCATATTGTGTATATTTAAAAAAAATAGATAAAGTGGAACTCCTTTGACCCTTTTCGGAGTCTAGCGAAAACGAAGGTGATTTATTCTCAGGTCGAAGTTTTAATTACAAAATGGAGTCACTCCCGGCTCATTACCGTCACTGCCGTCATTCCGCCGCCATATTGGATTTCGATTACATTTACGATCAAAGTGATTGAGTAATAGGTGTCATTTCGCCCCATTAACAGCTCATTAATGAACGACATTAACCTTTGTACGGGAAAATGGAAAAATTAGTAATAATAATGACACCAGTTTATTTTAATAGCATTTACTTTAAGATTCAGTATCTATAGAATTTTTGTAACTTGCACAAGATTGTAAAAATGACGTAATTTCACAAAAAATCTAAAACAATAAATTATTTTTAAAATGACTATTCGATTAAATGATTATAAGTAGACTACAGACTGTAATATCTTAATCTTAACTAATATCATAAATGCGAAAGTGAGTTTGTTTGTTTGTTTGTTACCTCTTCACGCTTTATCTACTGAACGGAGAAGGACATAGGGTACCTCTCATTCCGGGAAAAGACACGGTTCCCGTAGGAAATTCACACGGGCGAAGCCGCGAGCGAAAGCTAGTATGAAAATAAAAAGCGCCATATGAAAACCGTAATCCAATCCAAATGAAACTATAGCAATAAAACAGAAGCTTGCTACTCGCCAAGCGCCAGTTTCGAAGTAACTCAGCCAAGTTGGTGAGCAGCCCTGCCAAATGGCACGCAGTTTGGAACTCCTGAGAGTAATGCATATTTGCGTTCTTTACAGATAGCATTTACCGCTCTAGCGTCGATTTCTATAATTTTCCTAAAAGCTTTAAATGTTTTTTTTTAAAAGGGCTGAAATAGTACATTGTTACCCTAGGGGTGAAAGTAACTTATTTAGTCCCGAGACGGGGTTTGGCACCCGAGCGTAGCGAGCACCAATAGTTCGAGGGACTAGAGAAGTCTTTGACGCGAGGTTAACACTGTGCTTTTCATTGCGAATACTATAGGAAAGTACCTGAGGAGCGGGTTGAAAGTAATACTGTTCAACCCTAGGGAAAATCGTTTTCTACTAACAGCTGTTAAATTATGAAAAAAAGTCATAAAAAATGTCAGTAGAAAACGATTCTCCCTAGGGCTGAAATGTATTACTTTCAACCCGCTTCCTAGGCAACTATCTGAGTAGGGGTAATGAAATAGTAGATTGCTTTACTGGGTCGGATGACATCCATATCATACGAGGTGTTTAGACGGCTATAATCCGAGTATGAATTGATATGTCATTTACCCGTAGTAAGCACTCTACTTTTCATTTCGAATATAAGGAAAGTAAATAAAAAACGTAAGGTCGCGGGATGCGCATGGATGCGGGCAGCGCAGGACCGGTCGTTATGGAAATCCTTGGGGGAGGCCTTTGTCCAGCAGTGGACGTCTTTCGGCTGAGCGAAATAAAAAACATTATTAAATAGTCTATTGGCAATAAAACCGAGATTTTGGATTTCGATAAGTACAGCTTATGAAATAAATATCCGTAGTATTTTTTTAAATTTTGAACATGGAATCACCAGGCGGCCTGGAACGAGTCATCGCCGCCGCTTCTAGCTTCTATGTCCTAGGATTTTTTTTTTACTTTTTACTCTTAGTAAAATAGTATTCCGTGACACAAATTAAAAAAAAGAAATAGTTCCAGATGACTTCATAGATGGCGCTTAGTAAAAGGCGAGTCCATAGAGAAAGCAAAAATGCACGGGATTTTCATTTTTTTTAATAAAACCTAAAAAAAAAACATCTAAAAAGTATCAATATTGTTGTTTGTGCAACTGTCAAACTGTTAGGTGATTTTTTTCCTGCCTCTGGCTGACAAAAAAAAGCGCACAATATAGGTGCGGCCATTAATAAAACTCGGCTTTTAATAAAACTCCATCTGTTGAGATTTTTTTATACTGATTTTTTTTTCTTGATTAGCTGTCAGAAAAATCGCTCATTGATATTATATACTAATATTTAAACAAAGAAAAAAAAGCGGTAAGTCTAATATAAAGCAGAATTTTTATTTTATAAAGAATGATATTTTTTTCAATGCTACCATTGGCTAATACATTTAGTATCCAAACACATAGAAAAAATAGAAATGTTTTTCATCGAAGTTCTTTGGATTTTTTTTCAAATTCCGTATTTTTTTCTGTGTAGTACCTAGAACTTAGCCATAGAAAAAAAAAATTTTTTTCTACATTTATGACAGTAGCCGATTCCTAAAGGAAAATAATTATGTTCTGTTTTTAAAACTCATTCCCTCCCTAGAGTACGAATGAATTTGTACGAAACATTATCTCCCGTATGAGGGAAGAAGAATTTTCAACCCAATACTAGGATCACTACACACACATACACTTCTTTCCGAGTATGAGAAATGAAAAGATTATTTCAGTGTTGGCAACTGGTGTCGAGGCGTTTAAAGTCAGGCGGTGAACGCTTTCCATCAAATCGGTCCTATGTATATTTGCCTACTTATTTAGTATTCGATTGTATTTGCCTAATCAATTATCCTACTTCTGATCACATTCAAAGTGAAGTTGTCTTCAGTGGTTTAAATAGTAAACATAAATGTGCTTTGTAACTATACTCAAGTAAAACTTTGTGTCAACACAACACAGATATAATCTATAGACATCGCGTGCTAGTGACGATTGTACTATGTTATTAACGCTATTAATGTTTGTTAACTTAACTGGGGCTTTCCTGATAGTTACTGGCTCAAGTATACTGCAGTTCTACAATCTTAGGTAAACGAACATGCAGGTTGCCTGACCGCAGTCCACGAACACCAGCACCAGCAACCCAATTGGAGTTACTGGTGCTTTGCCGACTTTTTAAAAAAGTGATAGGCCCTGTGAGAAATACCTTTATCAAACTACAGCCGAGTTTCCCCGCGGCCATGTAAAGCTATCAAGCATTGCGTGTCTGATCTGATTACTCCGAAACTTTACTTAATGAGGAGTATTGCGACAACTACACAACCTAATTAAGCTATTTTAGATGAAACTAAACGCAAATAACGGGATTAAGATATATGTGTATAGTAGAGATTGAGATCTAACAGACATTTTATTTATTTTTATAGCTTTCGAAGACGTGAAGATGATACTGGCTTTAAATCAGTTTTTGTAATTAGAGTAAATTACAAAATATCCACGGCCGGCAAGCCTAGGAGTATAGTTTGTAATAAAATGATATCCTATTCACTTATCACGAAACTGGTGAATGACATGAAAATATTATACAGGAAAGTAATAAATCTAGATTAAATACTTTGACTTTCGAACATTTGAAGGCCTTCTTCACGTATTTATACAAAGTTATTTTCTATTAGCAACCACACTGGTCATTTCGCTATATTGTTGTACACTAATAATATCAATGGTACCAGTCCATCATGACATATTGCAAATAACTCTGTAGATTCCACACATCCCTGACGCAGCTGGCACGCCGCATCATGTGCACAAATTACATACAATTAGATCCTAACCTACCAAATATCTTAGACCTACCCACCTCCTTCGATTAGAAACAAATAAGGATCAACTAAGAGAGAAACAGAAACTAGACAGAGCTCTAATTAAAATTGTCAGTCACTACCCTTCAGTAAAAGGTAACTTGGGATGGAGATCAGAAATTAAACGATCGAAATTAAACTGTAGATGGAGTAGATTAAGGTCGTAATTTACATAATGAAGGTTGGAAGGTGATACAAATTGTTCCCATCAGCGGAGGTTCTCATCGAATAAGAACGTTTGACTTGGAATCTCTATTAGTTCGATTACTGAGATCTTCTGGAGTATATTGCTGGGTTTTGAAGATGAATTATAACGCTATATAATCAAGCGTGAGAATTCTGGTTAATGACAGTGATGACTTTATTAAAATGCTACTAAATGTTTTCCTTAACCCTGCCCACATTGCAATTGTTTTCATGTGGAAACTTCAATAATCCATACTAATATTATAAATGCGAATGTTTGGATGTGAGTTTGTGAGTTTGTGAATTTGTGAGTTTGTGAGTTTGTGAGTTTGTGAGGATGTTTGTTACTCTATCACGCAAAATCTACTGGACGGATTTCGATGAAATTTGGTACAGAGGTAGATAATGACCTGGAATAGCACATAGGCTACTTTTTATCCCGGGAAAAAGCACTGTTCCCGTGGGAAATTCACGCGGGCGAAGCCGCAGGCAAAAGCTAGTGTTAAATAAACAAAAAGAACTTTCGAATTGTAGTTGGAATAGTTGAGATTTTTTTTTATTTATCAAATAAAAGTACATACTCAATTTAAGTCGTAAATAATAACATATAAAAACCCTGAGGTTTGTCTTTATGTTACTAGTGTAAGTTTACATCTATCCTATGAAATAACTTAATACTATATCAATACCTACTTAGGAACTAGATGAGTCTAAATTATTTAGAAAATAATTCTTTAATGTGATTTTGATATTTTTTGGATGTATTGTATTGCGCAACTCGAGAGGTAATTTGTTTATAAAACGAGGTATTAAGTAAGTAGATGTCCGCTCCTCGTACGCGTTATTGGCTCTAGTCGTTGCTAATGTATTGCGTGCAATAGCCCGCGTGTACACTGGGTGTTCATTTTTTTCCAAAATCTTTCGTCAAAAAAGTGTTGTTTAAGAAATTGGTATTGGAACTGAGAGTGAACAGGTAAAATTTTGCAGTATTTGAATAATTCATCATAATTGTCGTGAAATTGAGTTTTAATTTTAGTAGGTACTATGATTTTTAAAATTCTAGTTTGCAGTTTAAGTATTTGGTTAAGATAGGTTGTATATGTACGCCCATAGCTACTTAGTCCGTATTTTGTATGTAAGATTCTGCGAGTGAATTATATAATTATATTTGTAGTTGTACCTAGCTTTTTCACATAACCTGAGTAATAAATTAAATAGTTAAATTATAATTTTGTCAATCTCAAAAACTCAAGCTGTAAAATTCTATGTAAATTACAAATTCATTACGAATAAACCTGACATGCACATACTCTATGTAATATAGGTGTTATAGACATTCTCATACATGACATAATATATGTAGTAAATAATAAAGCTACCACTATTAATATCCTACATCTACGTGATACATACGCAAACAAACCAGCCTATCTCTATTAACCCTGCGGCACTCAGTAAGTTATGGCTGAAACAGGAACGCTTGCCAAAACATGAGGTCGATGGGAAATGTGTCAACTCTAACGGGTGATGCCGGGGGCGACTGGATTGCTTGCCCCTTTTTATGGGGCTACATCCTAACTAATATTATAAATGCGAGATTTGGACGAGAGTTTGTTGCGCCACCTCTTTTCCACTTGCGCTTTGGAGGCGGTAGGACGTCAACTAAGTGAAAGTGCTATTTTAAAGCCAATTTCAATAAAGTATTTTTCATTCATTAATTCGTATGTTTGTTACTAAATCACGCAAAACCTGCTGGACGTTTAATTAAACTGGATTTTTTTTTGTTTCTGCTGGACTTTTATACGGAAGCGAAAAACAGACAGGCAGACGGATAAAAATTCATCCTTTAAAGGTCTGTTTGTACATTTTTAGTTAAGGAACCCTAAAAATATTCCAAATAAAAAGACAGTAGGTAATATGCTGCATTATACGTACGTTAAATATTTATCGCTCTCTGAGCTGCTTTATTGCGCTCATCTACATAAATCTCATTACTTTTGCTATACGTTCTACTCGTATCATCCAAGTCATTCTTATTCAAAACGCGATCTAAAACATATTTATATGTGATATTACCTGGTAATATATTCTTTGACGCAGTGTAATCTAACAGTAGATTTCCCTAAAGTATAGAAGACAGTATCAAAAACATTCTTTTTCATTTTCAATGATAACAATGTAAAGGTAATTTCTAAAATTGAAATACAAGACTTTTTTCCGAGTTCAATGTTTTTGTAATAGCAGAAAAATAGTAATCAAAAGTTTTATTTTGGATATCATTTTTCTAAGAAACAGGCGCGGCGGCTGATAACAAAAATAAAACTAGTCGACACTTATACCCTTATTATATACCTATGGGTGAGGTATGAAATTAAATTCTTGAAAGATTTTTTGATATGTCAAAATTCAGAGTGTGGAGTCCCATTCACAAGTTACTCCCGCCTCATACAGCTCATACATATTTGATGAGCTAACAACCAATATTGATTTGAAAACATTTTGAGCTGGGCTCATTTGAAACGCCCAATTACGTATGCCGCCAGGGTTTGCTTGAGGCGAGAAACACGAAACAATTCTATCGTTCGAAAAATTTTGATTTACATTATTCTGTGATAAATCTATATATATATATATATATATATATATATAGATATATATATATATATATATATATATATATATAAACACTACTTTGGGCCCAAAACAAAGTAGTGTTTATATATATATATATTTATTTCATATATATTTACATCACGCTACCTTTTTGCCGCCCTTTCATTTGGCATTATTGTGACGTCCACCAGTTCCACTTATAATATATTAGTTATTTCAGCGTATATCAGTTGCTAAGGCAATCTCAAACATTGTATTCATATTCTTTTTTTTAAATTTTGAAACATATTGATATACAAATATACGTATATTTACAAACATACTGAAATTAATTAGGACTCCAGCCCACTCTATCAATTATCTTGCTTCCAATAATATACATTATTTAATTTATATTTTCCTGTCTTTCGCACCTCCTGTGAACAGTGCGACGTTGCCAAACTTCTGACAAATTTCACGCGTGCGAAAGCTAGTATAATCCTAACTAATATTATAAAAGCGAAAGTGAGTTTGTTTGTTTGTTGGTTTGTTTGTTACCCTTTGACGCTTCATGTACTAAACCAATCTTCCTGAAATTTTGCATACACATAGTTAGAAGTACGGAGAAGGACATAGGGTACCCTTCATCCCGGGAAAAAACACTGTTCCCGTGGGAAATTCACGCGGGCGAAGCCGCGGGCGAAAGCTAGTAATATTATAAAGAGGAAAGATTTGATTGCTTGTTTTTTGTAATAGATAAGCCCAAAAACTCATTTTAAAATTTTTTACACCTTTACTAAGTTGCATCATCCCGGTGTAACATCGGCTATTTTTTTTTCAAATACGCCAGCGAAGCAGGCACGGGCAGCTAGTATATTATAAAAAGAAACAGTTTCTTAAATTAATTAGATAATTACTGTAGATTGATACAGTTATTTAGACATATACGTACATATAGGGACACGATATCGAATAGAAAGTATCGATACTTTACTCATGAGTAGTTTCGAAAAATAAGTATCGTACTCGTAAAAGTATCGAAACAAAAGTATCGATACCTTAGAGTATCGAGTACTTTTTCTTATATTTTTTTTTATTTGAATTAAATAAACAAAAACATTATATACATGACAAATCAGCATAAATTTCTTCAAACAACATTATAAACCACAGATTGACGACTGATTCCGCACCGCGGAATTCGTATATGTACGTCACACTCAGTAGAGATTTAATTTTTAGAGCAGTTGATAAGTATCTCTCGCTCGAAATTGCGGTGCGAGCGAATCGCGCGTAGATTCGCCTAGAGTCAGCGCACACTATTCGAGAGCCTAACAGTCAGCGCACACCTAGCTGCAAAATGCTTGCGCAGCGCAGTGTGTGTAATATTTAAAAAAGAACCTTGGGTACGATTAATACAATGTTCAGAATCGATACAATGCTGTAATTGCTCTCGTTACTAAGTTTGCAACCTACTCTGAACTTGAGAGCCACAAAGTAATACGTACGTTATGAATATAATACTACAATAAGAATTTCGGCAGACAGCCAATTATGTATGTACACATAGTGCAGGTAGGTACCTACCTAAATTCTAAACAAAGATTTTTTTTTGATAATTCTAACACATTACATTACATATATTGTGTTGCACAGCCAGTTGGCGAACCTAATAAATAAAAAATAAAAAAAAATATTCGATACGATATCTCTGAAAAAGTACTCATTGAGTAAAAGTATCGAATACAAAGTATCGAGTACGAAAATATCGGTATCGAAAGGAAAAGTACTCGATACCACAAAGTATCGATACTTTTTTCGTGTCCCTACGTACATATACGGCCGTTACTTTATTATAAAAGTTTCACAATATTTGTCATTTGACGTCCAGGACGCCAAATGACAAATATTATGAAACTTTTTAAATAAAGTAACGTCCGTATAATGTCCAAATAACTGTAAAATATATAAATGATTACTTTAAAGCCTGCTAAATAATAAACAAAATTTTTATTCAAAATTACTTTATTATAAAAGTTACGTATATACGTAAAGTATACGATCGTGTAGCCGGTGTTCATCGATTTATTATTACGTCATAAAAATCAAACCCTTTTTACACGACTGACCAAAAAAGGAGTGTTATGTTTTCAGGGTTCATGTATGTAAGTTTCTTTATTCCACCATAAGTCCTGAACGGCTTAACAGATTTTGATGTGAGAGGTATTTTTAGATTACTTGCATTCCTCCGGGTGACATAGGCTATATGACGTCATCATAAAAACAAAATGGCGGATTATATATGTGATAAATAGCAGACCAAAAAAATAAAATTTGATCAATCTTATCGAGTAGGGTATCAAATTGAAGAGCTTTAAAAGGCGATTTCAAAAATGTATATAACTTATATGTTTGTATGTACTTTTTTAGTAAAAACTTGTCAGTCGTGTTTTTTATTTTTAATAATTAGCTTGTTGATCTTACAAATTGTTAAATTAACCGTTAGGTACAGTATACAGTATAATATTTTTTTTATAGAATAGTAGGCAAACGAGCATGCGGGTTGCCTGATGGTAAGCAATCACCGCAGTCCATAGACACCAATGACCCTAAGAAGGTCACTGATGCGTTGGCGACTTTTTGAGAAAGCGATAGTAGCGGCTCTTTTCTTGAAGGCCCCAATGTCGAATCTATTCGGGAACACCGCTGAGGGAAGTTTATTCCACATTTTAGTACAGCGCAGTATAAAGCTGTGCGAAAAACGAGCGGTGGTTGAACACCAGCCATCAAGGTGGTGGGGGTGGTACTTCTGCTTAAGGCTTATGGTACAGGAGCTGTTCGACCTTGTACCAGCCGCTCTAGCTGGTACAAGGTCGAACAGCTCCTGCGAACACTCCCCATTATAAATGCGATAAAAGATGCAGAGGGACGCGACATCTCTGCGTAACGCCAAGAAGTCCAAACGATCAGAGATTCTGGAATCGCCGACAATTCGAGCAGCTCTTCGTTGAATGCGGTCAAATGGGCGAAGTTGATATTCCGGTGCTCCAGCCCAGAGATGCGAGCAGTATTCCATATGTGGCCGGACTTGTGCCTTATAAAGTTGCATCCTGTGATGTGGCTTGCCAATTTGGCTTTACCCTCAAAATGACCACCGAACTGAACCGTGCTCGAAATGTCGACCCCCAGAATTCCAATACTTGGCTTCGCATTTAGGGCAGTGCCTTCAAAATGGAGTTCTTTCGCAAAAGGGGTTTTCTTGGCAGAGAACACACAGACTTGTGTTTTGTTGGGGTTGTATTGGACTAGGTTTAGTCTGCCCCATTCCGATACTCGCTCAAGAGACACGTTAACGTCTGATGTAATTCTGCCCCGACACTCAGTAGCCTCACGAGAGAGATTAGCACGTCCGTGATATAAGGCATCACCAGTACTGTCATCTGCATAGCAATGCATGTTGCTGATTTGCAACATATCATTGATATGCAGAATAAACAGTGTGGGTGATAGGACGCAACCTTATGGAACGCCAGCATTCACATGTTTGGATTCAGAGCATGATCCGTCTACAGTGACTTTTATGCTACGTTCCCTGAGAAAGCTATCCTGCCATGTGCACAATCTTTCAGGGAGCCCGTACGAAGGTAGTTTGGAGAGAAGCGCCTTGTGCCATACCTGATCAAAGGCCTTCGCCACGTCCAAACTAAAAGCCAAAGCCTCGCCCTTACACTCAATTGCCTCAGCCCAACGATGTGTAAGATAAACAAGAAGATCACCAGCTGAGCGGCCGCGACGGAATCCGTATTGGCGATCACTTGGCAGCTGGTGATCCTCAAGATAGCCTAGGAGTTGCTGATTAATAATGGTTTCCAATATTTTTCAAATAATGGAAACCATTATTGGAGGTAATGGCAATAGGCCTGTTGTTCGCCGGATCCGAGCGATCTCCTTTTTAGGGATCGGGTGCACAAGGGCCGATCTCCAAGACTTGGGGACAATGCCTGAGGAGTAGGAGAGCTGAAACAACCGCGTTAAAACCGATGCCAGCTCAGGAGCGCATGTTTTTATTACGACAGCTGGAACGCCATCCGGCCCACACGACTTGTTTATGTCCAGGGAACAGAGTGCTTCGCGTACAGTACTTTGCACGAAGCGGACGTCTGGCATAGAAGCACTACACTTTAGGATTGATGGAGGGGTGTTTCCCTGGTCATCAAGGGTTGAGTTAGCCGCGAAAAGAGAGGTCAGTAGGTCGGCTTTGTCTTTCGGGGAGTAGGCAAAAGAGTCGTCAACCCTGCGTAGAGGTGAGAGCGATGGACGACAGAAGTTACCTTGGACAGCTTTAGCGAGAGACCAAAGCGCATGACTTCCAGAGGGATAGCGGGTTAGCCTCTCGCCAATTCTGCCAATGAACCTGGCCTTAGCAGCAGCCATTTGTTTTTTGTAGGACCTGGAGGCAGAGTTATATTTTTTCTTTTAAGCGCCGGTGTTTGGATCAGCGGCAGCTCGCGCTGCAGCCCAGGCTTGGTAAGAGGCCTGTTTATGGCGAGAAGCCAAACGGCAAGACCCCCCAAACCAGGGCTTGGTGGACCCTCTACCGATAGGCACTGCAGAATTTGGAATAAATAATTCCATCCCCTGCAGTATCACATCAGCAATTTCGGGTGCGAGTAGGGTGTCAGCTACCGTCTGAATGTGCTCGATCAGCCGGTCGGTCTCGAGGTCCCCGCTGTGGGATCTGTACAGGCATGCCTAAAAACAAATGCGGTCAACGCATTCTACTCGCAGCCAGAGGAAAGACAGATCCCTGCCTTCAACATTCACAAGGCGACGACAGCAAATACCCTCACCAACGTACACGCACACTCCGGCTTGGGGCACAAAGTTGTGTTCCAGGTATAACAGATACGAAGTGTCAGCTGGGGAGGATATTACATTTTTTTGTAAAATATTTACATAACCGCAGCCATGGCAGCGTGCTAATACTATAAAATAAGTTGACTGCCAGGGCCAGTTAAGATTGTCACTTAGACAATCATAAAAATCATTTTTCGTCAAAAATTTATCAATATCAAAGTATACCACCATTTTGAAAAATGATTTCACCACTACCTGTAAGTAGAAAAAAATCTGTAAGAATCATTGAACTATAAAAATAACCATATCTGTCAGAGTCGTTTTCTATCTAGCTAAAATTTTGATCTAGCGGCATTTTTTTATTAAAAATCTGAGTACGTTTGATCTTTATCTTGCCTGATGGGAAGCAAAGATGAGATCTAGGGTGGTACACGCAAACTCAAAATATGCCTATTCACTCTTGCCTTGAAAACCCCTAAATTATAAGTGACAGGAAACAGCGACGCGGAGAGGGAATTCCATATCTTGGCGGTTCGCACGATAAAGCAGGAGGCGAACCGAGAGGTGCGATGAGCTGTAACATCAACCACATAAGAATGGAATCCCTGTCCGCGCCGTGTCGTCCGATTGTGGAATGGTGCACAAGGAATTAAGTCGTGCAATTCCTGAGTAAAATACACACAGACTTGCTACTAGTCGGCGGTGATCGAGACTCTGAAGCCGTCCTGCCGTAAGCGACTCATCATCCACGAGTCTTCTGGCACGTCTGTCGATAGCCTCCAGAGCTTCGAGCTGATACCGGGCGGCTCCATACCACAGATGGGAACAATACTCCATACAGGACCAGACTTGAGCTGTTTAAAGACTCAACATTTGGTCCGGAGTAAAATACCGTTGGACCTTGGAAAGGATGCCCAGCTTTTTTGAAACAGTCTTAGCCCTGGTCTCAATATAACTGCCGAAGTTAAGATTGGACGTGAGCTCGATACCAAGAATTTCGAGATGATTGGTGACAGGAACAGGTACACCACAGAAAGTGGGAGCCAAGTTGAACGGGCTCTTTTTTGCGGAGAACAGACGCACCTGCGTCTTAGAGGCGTTAAATCTCACAAGATTGGCATCGCCCCAATCGAAGACAGCCTGCAGAGTGAGTTTGGTACGATCCACGATTGCCTGTCTGAGATCGTCTATTTCAAGTTTTTTTGCCTTTGCACTAGAAAAATACCTTTCCGTAACAGTGCTATCGTCCGCGTACCCAATAATACCGGGTTGTAGCAGATCGTTGATGTTTAGCAGAAAGAGCGTTGCGGAAAGTATAGAACCCTGAGGTACCCCGGCATTAATTGCCAATAGGTCAGACGAGCAGCAGCCGTCAACAACTACTCGAATAGACCGTTCACTCAGGAAATCAGAAATCTAAGCACAAAGGCTGGCAGGGATACCATAGGCGGGAAGCTTTGCTATAAGACCGTCGTGCCAAACTCTATTAAATGCCTTAGAAATATCAAGTGAGACAGCAAGTGCTTCACCATATTTTTCGAGGGCCTCACCCCAAAGGTGCGTAGCATACACAAGAAGATCCCCAGTAGATCGGCGCTGGCGAAATCCGAATTGCCGGTCACAGAGGAGATCATTATCTTCAAGGTACGCCAGCAAGCGCTTGTTAATAACCCGCTCCATTACCTTGCAGAGAATGGAGGTGATTGCGATTGGGCGGTAGTTTGTAGGATCGGCACGACGTAGAAGCTTGCCAACATTCAACCTGTACCCAAGAAGGGTTTCTTGGGTACAGGTTGAATGTTGGCAAGCTTCCACGCCTCTGGCACAATACCAGATCGGAAAGATAGACGATATAGGCGCGTCAGAACAGGAGACAATTCGGTTGCGCAATTCCGCAAAACAATAGCAGGTATGCCATCAGGACCACTGGCTTTGTTCACGTCTAGGTTTCGTAGAGCTTTAAGAACTTCCTTTTGATGAATGCGGACTTCGGGCATTTTACAACCGCAGATGGGTAACTGGTGTTTGGTTATTTGCATCTAGACGGGAGTTTTCAGCGAATAGAGAAGCAAATAAATTAGCTTACTCTAAAGCCGTTTATGCCAATGTTCCATCTGGTTTCTGCAGAGGCGGAAGTGAAGAGCGACAGAAGTTAGCTTCAACGCACTTGGCGAGCGACCAAAATGCTTTACTGCCGGATGGGTACGAAGCGAGTTTGCTTCCTACTCGGCCTATGTGGTCAAAGCGGGCCCTTTTAAGCACTTTTTTGCAGGATTTGGCCGCAGAGTTAAAGGCTTTCTTCTTCGATAGATATATATTTCTTGACCACACTTTTTGTGAGAAGAGCGTGACGCACTAGCTGGATCTCTTTCGTGACTAACTTCAAAATGGCGTTTCAAACTATGACATATTATGAACTTAAGGCGCCATTAAAAATAAGAAATTCACTAGTATTGTGTGTTTTAACAGAAAAACTTGCATGACTATTCAAACATGTCCGATATTCGGGAATTCGTGAGACGAGTTTTATTAATTTACTTAATAAATCTGTTTAATTACCGAAGTTAAAATAATGTAATATTTGATGTTTCAAATATATTGCAAACTGAAACTTACATGGAAATAAAATTATGGGTAACAAAACTTTGATGTTTCATTATTTCGATAAAATACATAAAATATGAAAAGAAATAACAATAGACTGTGTTTGTATGTAATGAATAATCGTGTAAATAAAATTTCGATGTAAACAGATTTAAGGATTTATTACATATTGTATTAAAATATCTGCGAATGGTTTTATGGGACATGAAAATCGTTGGAGTAAATTGCGATAAAGTGATGGGTTCCCTTTACAGATATTTAGATATTATACGAGTATACGGACGGACGTTGCATTATAGTAAAACCCATTTTAAAAATTCTTTCACCTTTACTAAGTTACATCATCCCGGTGTAACATAGGCTATATTTTTTTCAAATACGCCCAGTGAAGCGGGCACGAGCAGCTAGTATATTATAAAAAGAAACAGTTTCTTAAATTAATTAGATATATACAGTTATTTAGACATATACGTACATATACGGACGATACTTTATCATAAAAGTTTCACAACATTTGTCATTTGACATCCTGGACGCCAAATGACTTAAGTTGTGAAACTTTTACGGCATTGTGACGTCTGTATATGTATATATGTCTAAATAACTGTAGAACGCAGAAGAAGAAACAAAAATAAAATTTTAAACAAATCAAGTCGTGGATTGAACAATTAATACCTACAAACTTTCGCGTTAATAATATTAGTAGAATAATATATACGAGTATATGGACGTTGCGTTATCGTAAAAGTTACATAATATTTGTCATCTGACATCCTGGACGCCAAATGACGTATGTTATGCAACTTTTAAGGCATTATCTCTCTCTCTCAGCCGAAAGACGTCCACTGCTGGACAAAGGCCTCCCCAAGGATTTCCACAACGACCGGTCCTGCGCTGCCCGCATCAAGGCATTATCACTTCTATATAAATATACTAGTCTAACATATACTTACTACGTTATTTTTGGATTTCAAAAATAAAAACAATATTCAATCACTAGCTGTTGCCCGCGGCTTCGCCCGCGTGAGGTGTGAATTTCAGCCATTTAGTTATCCCGTGCGCAGCGGGATTAAATTAGGTACTCGTAGTACAGACGCGGTGTTAAAATGAATCAAAAGTGTTATTTCGTTCAATAAACGATCTTCGTCTGCTCGTTATCTACAATTTCCCGTGTACCACCACTCCCACCCTGAGTCACTCTTTGTCCTATCCCGTGTCCTGTCTATTTATACGTTAGTAGAAAATGTTCATCAGGTTGAACTACTTTTGCTAAGGCCCCATTTCAATTTTTTTATAGAGTAGCTGATCTCTTGGGATTCTTCATCAGATGATCCTAATCGTCGATTTTTATACGTCAACAGAAAATGCTCGTCAGATTGATAAATTTTTGCGAAGGTACCATTTCCATATTTCTTATAGTTTAGCTGTTCTGTTAAGGTTCTTCATCAGGTGTTCCAGTTTTCAAAATTAATTATCGCCTACTAGCTTTTGCCCGCGGCTTCGCCCGCGTGAATTTTCCACGGGAACAGTGCTTTTTCCCGGGATAAAAAGTAGCCTATGTGCTATTCCAGGTCATTATCTACCTCTGTACCAAATTTCATCGAAATCCGTCCAGTAGATTTTGCGTGATTGAGTAACAAACATCCTCACAAACTCACAAACTCACATCCAAACATTCGCATTTATAATATTATAGTATGGATATGTTGCCCAGGCTTAATAGCTATACAACAAAAAAGTTTCATTCAAATCCGTCCAGTAGTTTTTTGCGTGAAACGCGTACATACATACAGACAGACAGACAAACAGACAAGAAATTCCAAAAAAATTTTTTTGCTTTCTATTATTCTTTTTAAGTGTCCCTCTATCCATTTCAATCAAAAATACTAAATGTACAGACAAAATATTTTTACTGTTTTATTATACGTATATAGATTAAAAATATTTCTTTTATTTGACGAAAAGTGGCTGAACTCCCAATAGCAGAGGACCTCACACTAATAGGGTTAGACACGGTTAGAGAGCAGTTATTTATTAGGTATTCAATTGTCATATTGAACACGCATAGTTTTTCATAAATTAATACACGTAACAAATAGGTACTTATGTAATCATTTGTCGTTTTACAGATATTTAGATATATACGAGTATTAGTATGTAAAAGTTTCACAACATATGTCATTTGGAACTCAGGACGTCAAATGGTAGATATTGTGAAACTTTTATAATAAAGTAACATCCATATATGTTTATATATGTCTAAATAACTGTAAAACACACAAATTATAACACTAATAAAATCGTGGATTATCATTGCACGTTTTACAGATATTTAGATATATACGAGTATACGGACGTTGCATTATTGTAAAAGTTTCACAACATTTGTCATTTGACATCTTGGACGCCAAATGACATATATTGTGAAACTTTTACGGCATTGTGACGTCCGTATATATGTCTAAATAACTAGAGAACGCAGAAGAATAAACAAAAACTAAATTTAACACAAATCAAGTCGTGGATTGAACATTTGGGATCTTTCGCGTTTGTAATATTAGTAGAATAGGTTATACGAGTATGTACTCGTATGTAAAACTGTTACGATAATGCAACGTCCGTACGTTGCATTATCGTAACAGTTTTACCCTATTTGTCATTTGACATCCTGCCAAATGAATAATATTGTAAAACTTTTTCGGCATCCTTCATAACTTCCGTATATGTATAATGTTATGGACCAAGTGTTATATAAACGCATTTTTCTTAATGCCCGCCCACTATGAATAATGTCAAGCTACTTAGGGCAAAATAAATAATTATTTATGGCAACTGTATGCCAAAAAACTAATATGGCAATGAATTATAATGGCAAAATAGGTATGTCGACGTATATTAGGAAAAAAATATTATGCGTATATACATAATATATATTATATATTACCACTAATGCGCTGGGCCGATGACATCTACAAAAATTTGGGCAAAGCCTGGATGCGATCCGCAACCACCGGACCGCAGAGACCGGGCAAAATGGAGGGACCATGAGGAGGCCTATACCCAACAATGGGTGATACAGGGCTGAAGAAGAAGAAGAAAATACATATATTATAGGGCAAAATAAATAATTATTTATAGCAACTGTATGCCAAAAAACTAATATGGCAATGAATTATAATGGCAATAATGTAATGTAGGTAATGGTGTAAAGTTAGTTACAAAAATCAAAATCAAAACTTTTATTTGAAACGGATGTCAAAAAATAATAATAAAAACCTCTAAAAAAATGCGTAACACCAACCTACTTGCTTGATGATGTTACACATACACACTAGGGTGTCCCGAAAAACTGTTTTTTTAGCTTTGCTTAACCCAAGACGTCTCAAAAGTTGCGAAATCGATCGTAGATTACGAAAAAATTATTAATAAAAATATGTAAATAAATCCTGTGGGCTCTACCAGATCGTCAAAGTTTGAAAATTGCCATTTTAAGGGTGATATTTCGCTTTTTTTAAATTTCAGTTTCTGAACGTAATAAAAAGAATACTTATTGTTTTATATATTTAGGTATAATCAATACACAACATTTTAATTTTCGTGTAAGAACACGTTACCATCGTCTTCCAATTTGTTAGATAACATATTTCAAGTTTCGTCGAGTTTCAACTTAATTTCATACAACAAGACATGAGCTTTCTTCATTGCCTAAATAACTTTCTATCAGTTCAGTGTTAACATGAGTTTTGTACTTTTTAAATAACTAGTCTTAGGCGTAGGGAGACTAATTGTGCTTTCTTGGGTCCATACAAAGAACTTGACGATCGGCAACTCCGTACTATGAAGGACATCATAAAAATAATTTTATTTGTGAAGAACGACCTTAAGCTCAAGTATAGAGGAGTCAATCCATCTAATTCAGATGTATTTATAATTGAATCTCAAGATTATTAACAATATTTGGACCCAAGTTTCTATTCCAATCAAAATTAAATATAAATCTCCTTTCAAGATCTGCTTTGAAAATGATGCTGATGCTATGAAATTGGTAGAAAATGAAAACTTTAAGAAACTCGACTACAACTGTCGGAAAACTTTGAAAACAAATATGATATATGGATTGATAAGAGGTGTAGATTTGGAGTTTATAGAAGAAGACATTTTGGAAGTTTTAAAAAGCGAAATTAAAATTTTAGCAATAAAAAGATTAAACGTCTAGGCTATAATGGGAAGTGGGTAGAAAGCGAAAGTGTCAGAATTTGTTTCGAAGGAAAATCATTACCCATGTACGTGACCGCATATGAGTGCAAATTTACTGTGGAAAATTATACTTTCCCTGTAACGCAATTATCGGGGTGTTGGAAATTTGGTCATATGATCAAAGTATGCCCGTTAAAGAAAATATTATGTCCTCAGTGCGGAAGTACGGAACATAATAACTGCAATTTGAAAACTTTCACATGCCTCAATTGCAAAGGCCTTCATCTCGTTTTAGATAGATCTTGCCCAATGTATCGGACAGAAAAGGAAACACGCCATGTTATGAGCAAAGAAAATATTCCATATAAAATTGCTCTTCAATCAGTAATAAGTAGTAGTCAGAGAGAGGTCTCTCCAAAATCTACCCAACCATATGAGAGGATTGAGAGGCCAACTCAAGTAAGTTACGGCACTGAGCGGCCGACGTATAGCCAAGTAGTTACACGTGTTGATATTCATAGAGAAGGCAGTCCAGAAAGGAAAGTAGAAAATAAGGAAACTAATCGGAAAAAGAAACAAAAAAGAAATTGAGAAAAGAGAAACTTAATAAAACGCCGAATGCGAGTTTAGGAGAAAATGACATGAAATGTGACCAAATAGAAGAAGAACAAAATAGTTCAACAGATTGTGAGGAAACAAAAGGAGAAAATTTTCGAGTTGAAGAAGTTGCTGGCAAAAGTATACAATATCTGGATGTTGAAAAAGTCGACAGAAGAAAAAATAAGTGCAGTGTTTGTGACGGAAAATGTTTGAGACAATCCTAGACCTTTTTAATATCAATAATGGTTAGTACAAATACAAATAATGTTCGCATAAATATTTTACAATGGAATGCACAAAGTGTGATGCCCAAATTGGTAAGTTTTGAAGAAATTCTCATGAAAGAAAAAAATCATGTAGCTATATTGAGCAAGACTTGGTTGGATTTAGTACATAGTATACGCATAAGAGATTACAACATATATAGAAAAGACAGAAATGACTCTTACGGCGGGGTAGCAATAATTGTACATAGGTCTGTCAGAAGTGAACTTAAAACGCTGCAATTACAGAATTCAGATATCGAAATTATTCAAGTCGTCTTACATAACTGTCAATATGTACAAAACATTGTTTCAGTATATTGTCCATCCTCAGTTGTCAGACTGGGATGAGCTATTCGCACTCTTCCCAAGAAATACCTTGATATGTGGTGACTTTAATGGTCATTATGGTAACTGGTCATCCCGATCAGATTCCAGGGGAGGACAAGTTTCAGACTCTTCTTTAGAAAACGGTTATAGTTATTTGAATGATGGCTTACACACTAGAGTTAATGGGTTAATGGGGTCCTTCAACAGACAGCGCCCAACATATATTTTGTTTCAAACGATATTGCAATTAGTTTTTGAATGGCAAGTTATGAACGAAAATTTAGGTAACGATGCTCGCTTCCGGTTGTCAGAGAGTAAAGACTGCTAAGACTTGTCTCCGTAAATAAATAAAGTTTATTAGTGACTTACATAGTTTCAAATGTTAAGTGTTGTGGAAACATAACCTCCACGGTCAGCTGTACAGGTACGACATTGAATTTGCTGTAATCACATCACAATCACATCACAAGTCGCATTTTAAAGTCGGCCAACAAGAAACAACCGAAACTTTTTGAAATTGCAATTCATGTATACAAGTAATACAACCAATAAGAGTAAAATAGGCACTCTTTAACCACATCCCACAAAACATTCGTCACAGCCGGCTAGCGTTTCTATCCACACGTCACACGACTGACAATTGAACGAATGACATGATGTTGACGTTAACAGATTGACACCTCAAACACAGACAAGGAGGCACAGAAATCATCTGTCATACAAACCAAGATAACACATCAGCGCCACCTACAATCATAATTATTGTTTATAAACATACACAAGATTTTATTTGAACATCGACATTGTACAACATATAACAACACATACTGCTGTCAAACTCACAAGAAATAAGTCACACAATTTTCTACAACAATCCTAGATAATAGTGTTCATTCTGCCATATAGTGGCGAGAATCCACACAACTATTGCTTTTGTTATTCCGAACATCATTCATTTATACTTTTTTGCTATTGAAACGGTAGAGGGCACTGTAAAAAATGGATAAGACATGCACAAAATGCAAACAAAAAATTAAATCCAGACAATTCCTCACATGTATTTGCTGCAAGAAATGCTATGATCTTAGTTGTTCTAACACAGAGAAAAGATACTTAATCATGTCACCGGCGCAGAAGGGAAATTGGAAATGCAGCGACTGTCATAGTAATAAAAAAACAACTAAGAAGAAAGACTCAGTTGGAATTCAACTCAGAATGTGACACTGCAGTGGTGGCAACAATAAATGCTGAGACTTCTCAAACATCGTCAGATACACGGAAAAATAAACCTATTGAGCTACCTGTGGATAAGGCTCAGAAAGACAGTGGTCAAATGAGCTCAACAGACCAAATAAAGTTAGTGCCAGAGCTACTGAACACATCCGAGTCTAGAAATGTCACGAATCGCAATAAGTGCATAGTAAATATATCGACTGAAAATTCATTCGATTCATTATCAATGGAAGGCGACGACATGCAGGATGAGACACTTTCTTCACCAGAGGGACATAAACAGGTCGTTAAAACCAGGAGCATACCTGATCTTAGAGCCTACGATATCCAAAAAATGCAGGACATGCAGAGTACTATTGAAGATCTGGAAAAAAAGTTAGCATCGGCGAACTTGGAAATTGACAATATCAACTACGAAAATTCGAGACTTAAGAAAATGCTATCAACTAAAGATCAGAAGATTACCCAACTGTTAGAAATTTGCGGCTCCACTAAGAAGACTCCAAAACAAAAATCTCGTAAGAGTATCGACTTAAATTTTAGTGTAGCACAATGTGCGTCGCCACACACAAATGGCAATAGTAGCATGAATGTTATGTCAGAGAATGTCTATGGGAATGATAGCGATGATCCCAGTATTATCCAGCTCAATGATCGGTTAAGTGAAGTTGACGTAAATTTAAGTGACATTGACAATGACAGTAGCCAAGTGCAGTTAGTGAATAAACATAAACAAACTACCATTGTGGAGACAGATGTTTGCTCACAAAAAAAACATCGAGTGTTAATATTAGGCGATCAAACAGCGATAGATTTTAGAAGAATTTTACAAAATCTTCTTGGAAATAAGTTCTTAGTGAGCTCCTTTGTAAAACCAAATGCACAAATTGACCATGTTCTGCAATCTATTGAGCTGTTGTGTAAGAATTTCACAAGTGACGATTATGTGATAGTTCTAGCAGGATCAAACGATACCTGCCTTTTGAAACTGCAATCATTCATGTATTATAAGCTTAATCAAATAAAACGTACAAATATCTTGATTGGTGAGGTGCAAAGTAATAGGTGTTTCAATGAACAGAATTTGAATGGTTTGATTAAGTTTATATGCTCTGTTTTTGGTAATGCAAGGTTTGTATGTCTTAGTAATTCTAAATATAACAATTTTTATAAAGGTTTTAGTAAATTTGATGCATGTAGGTCAATACTCAGAGAAATTTTACAAATCAATTATCATAATAATTACCTCAAATATATAACTGACATTAGAAACTATAAACAAAACTCAAATATGCCACTATGTCGCACTTATAATAGTGATAATGTCGAAGTCGTAAACACACCAAGTGTGTGCTCCGGCACTCAAACTGAGGAGACATTTTTTCGTGACTAAAGTTTTAATAGATAATGTAGATGTAAGCCATGAGGAATTTCAGACTATTCATATTTTTTCATCAAAATGTGTGCGGACTTAATAGCAAAAAAGATGACTTAGATTTATATATTGAAGAATTAGATAATAAAATTGACTTTTTGTGTATTAGTGAACATTTTCTAAATGACGAATTAGTGTCTTTACTTAGTTTTAGAAACTTTAACGTATCAGCTTTCAACTGTAGAATAGATCAAAGACGAGGAGGAACTATAATCATGGCTAATAAGGATAGAAATACTGAAGAGTTATCAATGGGAAAAAAATTGTATAAAAAAGACATCTTTGAAGTATGCTGTGTAAAAGACATAGCAACGGGCATCTGCATATGTTGTTGCTATAGAACGCCCTATGATACTAATTTTGACGAGTTCATTGATAGGATGGATTCCCTCCTAGAGCATTTCTTTAACAAAAAAATGCATTATCTGTGGTGATTTTAATGTTAATTTATTGCTAGAAACTAACAAAAAAAATGAATTTTTAAATTTATTAATGCGATACAATTTTAGACCATTGGTAAACTCAATTACTTTCAAAAGAAATGATTTGCAGTCTTGTGTAGATAATGTACTTACTAACTTAAGTGATGAGCAAATAACTGGTTGCACGGTTGATTTTAATGGGCTTTCAGATGGGCATGCTGGCTTACTATGTAGCATAAAAGTTGAAGCCAACAATAAAATTACCAAAACTGTTTTTAAAAAAATAAAAAAAGGATTTTTAATAAAAGGAATAATCTAACTTTCAGACATAATATTTTAAAACAAAATTGGTCTACATTAGGTATAAATGGATTTATCAAAACTTTTAATAGACTGTTTAGGGATAGTTTTACGGTAAAAAAATTTACAAATAAAGATTAACAAAGACAATACATTAAAGTGGATAACCAAGGGTCTAAAGGTATCTAGTAAGATGAAAAGATTTCTTTGCTCAGCTAACGGTAATGCAAACATGAATCCATCAATCCTTCACTATAAAAATAAATATATGACATTGTACAGAAAAGTAATAAGACAGGCAAAGAAATTAGCAGTACAAAGAAAAATTAAAACATCAAGTAATATCTCTAAAGATGTGTGGAAAATTATAAACAGACACCGAAACAAAAAAGTAAAGAACGGCCAAAACTTTTCCCTTAATCTCAACAATAAAAATGTTGTAAATCCAGAGCAAATTGCTGAAATATTTGCTAATCAATTTGATCAGCGTGTTGACCCTGTTAATATAGATTTGGCTATGACCTACCTTAAAAATACCGTTAAAGAGGTACATACCAATATGACTTTTGTAGAGGCAACAACGTCTGATGAAATTAGAAAAATTGTAAGAAAAATGCCATCTAAAAAATCATGCGGCTATGACGACGTACCTATCACAGTAATTAAAGACAACTTAGATATATTATCTGAACCCCTCAGTTATTTCTTTAATCAATGTTTGGAAGCGGGAATTTTTCCTGAACAATTAAAAGTGGCAAAAATAATACCAGTTCACAAAAAGGGATCCAAACATGATCCACAAATGTACAGACAAATATCTTTACTTACTATTATGTCTAAAATTTTTGAAAAGTTAATAAAAATCCGTCTGATAAAACACCTCAATAAAAATAATATTCTTGACTCAAGACAGTTTGGTTACCAGGCAAATATAGGAACGCAAGACGCTATTGAAAACCTGATTTATGATATTACTAGTCTCATTAATAAAAAACTTAGAGTAGCTGGTACGTTTTTGGATCTGAGTTCTGCTTTCGATACAGTCAATCACAATTTATTGTTAAAAAAGCTTGAGTATTATGGAGTGAAAGATTCTGCACACAAACTGCTTAGTTCGTATCTTTATAACCGGAAAATGTTTGTTGAAATCAGCAATACAGGAAACGATGGCAATGCAAAGATAACTAAATCTAAATTAAGAACTGTAAAAACAGGAGTGCCTCAAGGATCCATATTGGGGCCTATACTCTTCATAATATTCATAAATGACCTTATTGACCATGTTAATAATAAAATTCCTGACTCTAAACTAATAGTTTATGCAGATGATACAAATGCAATTGTTTCAGCATCAGATTTGCCACAACTAAATATAAAAATTGAACAAATAATAAGTGTCTTATATGACTGGTTTTATGCAAACAATTTGAAAATCAATGCTAGCAAGACTAATGTTATGTTAATTCGGACTAATTACAGAGATAATGATACTCTCAATGTAAATATACAAAATGAGAAAGCTCAAAATACTGCAGTTGTGAAATTCTTAGGAGTCTATATTGATGAGTATTTAAACTGGAAACCGGAGCTAGATGACGTTGAAAAGAAAATTAACTCTGCGTGTTATGTTTTAAGGAGTCTGAGAGATGAAGTAGATATCAATCATCTCAAATTAGTGTATTTCGCTTTAGTAGAGTCCAAGTTACGTTATAGTGTACTTTATTGGGGGGTAGCTATGACTATAACATGGACAAAGCATTTGTGATGCAAAAAAGAGCTATTAGGACTATGTTTCGTATATCCCAACAGACCTCCTGCAGAGAATACTTTAAAAAATTAGGAGTACTTACCGTTCCCAGTTTATATATCCTGGTACTTTTTAACATATCTTGCTAAGCATATACGTAGACATGAAAACGAAGAGCAGAGACACCAACGAGAATCAACCAGAAGAAAAGACTTGGTAACGGCTGAAGTACCGTGTTTGAACATAGTCAAACAGAGTCCCTTTCACAAATCCATGAAATTTTTTAATAACTTACCAATTGATCTTAAATCATTATTATATAAGGCAGAATTTAAAGATAAACTCAAAGATTTTCTTCTGGACAAATGTTATTATTCAATAGAGGAATTTTTATATAGGTGACATGACACAGAATTACTACTTGGACTAAATTTAATTTGAATCTAACTTGACATTTTACTAATTTAATTTTAATTTATTTATATTTGCTATTTTATTATTTTATTGCGTACTCTATTCAATAATAACTTTTAATTTCAATTATTAATAACGTTTTAACTATTTGATTATGTATTTTGATATTGTATATTTCAACACAAATTTGTTTTGTACCGAATAAATGAATTGAATTGAATTGAACGACCATCTGATGATTAGAATAAGTATGAGTATCCCTAAAAATCGGAACAATTTACAAAGACGTAATTACAAGAAAATCGACTGGGCAGTCTTTATTAGTAGTCTAACGGAGGCGTTTAGTCAGGATAACCTTCATAACTTACACTTATTAGATGAGTCAAATATACAGGAAATGTATGACTACTTACTTGCTCAACTTAAAATTGATGCTTGTATACCGGTGGTCCTACCCCTGACAACCTCACGGTACTGGAATCAAAAACTTAGGAAGCCCACAAACTTTTAAGAGATGCCAAAAATAACCCACCTTCATAACTTTTACAATTCAATAGATGAAAACACTACAGCATCTGAAATGTGGCGTATGAGATGGATGAAAGGTGTTAAAAGAGGAAAGCATTTTGTTCCGATAGATAAACAAGACAATTTTTTAGCATCTTTTACGCCAGAATCAGCTAGCACAAGACGTAGGTATGTATTTCGCAATATGCCGACGATTTTGTAGTATATGTAAAAGATAAAAATATTAATATGAGTGAATCCTATGTACAGGTTGCTTTAAATTGTATCATCAAATTATTTGAAGAACTAGGTTTAAAATTATACAGTAAATAAACAAAACTTTGTTTGTTTAGCCGAGGAAAGAGAAAATTTTTACCTACTATTAAGATTAATGGGTAAAATAGTGCTAAATCTCACATATCAAAGTTGGATAAAGTACAAAATCAGGCATTGCGGATTGTAGACAATTTTATCAGATCTTCTCCAATACATGTATGTAATGGAGGCTGAACTGTGTATACTATTTGCTATAAGTATATTTTAAAAGCTCACTCGTGGACCAATAATATTACAATCGAATTATTAAAACAATTATATATTCGGTCTCTTACTAGATACTGGTTAAATAAAAAGAAACCATTAACAATGGAGGTATATAATAGAACAAAAGACATTAATGTTCATTCTTCCACCGTTCTTGATGTGTTTACAGCAAATACATGGTTCTCTCGATTAGATATGAAGAATATAAGTATAAGTGAATTAGACTGTCTTAAACGTTCCAAACACTGTTATTCAGGTGATGATTTAAAGTGTGGAGTCATTGATGAACTTCAGACAAAATATAATGAATGGCATGTGATCTTTACAGATGGATTAATGAATAAAGAGAAACAAGGAGCAGCATATTATGATCCATCTTTAGGGAACAGTGGAAGTTCAAATGTTAAAAATAATGTTTGTATTATGACGCTGGAACTAATAGCAATTTCCTAACTCACATATGCTGAAAGCTATGACTGGGACAAAATTTTTATTTGCTCTGACAGTAAAAGTGCGATACAAAACTTGGCTCGATGTGCCTCTGGATACAGAGGTGTTTCGACTGCCTTCTGTGTACTCGCACAGATACTACAATTTGAGTCACGCAATGTTAAAGTAAAGTTGCAATGGGTCCCTTCGCATATAGGAATACGGGGTAACGAGGAGGCTGATAAATTAGCAAATGCTGCTCATTTGAATGGAACAGAATACCATATTGCCCCATGCTACTCGGAAGCCTTAGGTGGATTTAAATTGGTATGCTAGATGAGGTGGAAAGAATACTTTAATGAGCGGTCGAAGATGAAAGGCATATGGTATAAAACGATCCAAAGTGAGCCTCCTCGTATCCCGTGGTTCATAAATAGTAGGTTACCTAGAAGAATGATACAACTGATATTAAGAGTAAGGTCCGGTCATATTCCATCAAGAAAATTTGCATAATTAATGAAAAAGCTGACTCGCCCAATTGTGAAACATGTGGACACATAGAGGATATTTATCATCTATTGATGGAATGTGAGCGGAACCAAATTGCAAGACAGGCATTTCTGGATGGGTTTAAAATTAATAGGCTGGATGTGGGGGCAATTCAAAGTGTTTTGTGTAAACCAAGTTCTGAGGCCTCCTTGTGCTTGTGTGGTTTGTTGGAGTCCCTCCAATAAGCCGCACAGGCATCAGGTTAATGTAATTTTTTTTTTTCCTTTTCTGTGTTTTCTTTTTTGTGTTGAATGTTTTTTTTCTGTGTTGTTTGATTGATCTTACAAGCTTTCATTCACCAATAATAAATAAAAAAATCTAAGATTCTAATGTCTACCCTCGGACCTAATTTAAAACGCGATATGGTTTTGTTTGTTTCAATTATAATGTTCTGTTAACACCTGTATAAACATGTAAATATAGGTTAAGGTAATGAAATTATTTAATGGATTTTTTTAAAGATGCATGGAAATCATGTTTTGGAGGCGCCTGGCTTCCATGCATTTCTCCGTAAAGTAAAAAAAAAAACTATTTTGTCATACCTATTAGAGGAATAAACTTTACTTGAGTGAGACTGTTATTTTTTTCTACGTCTACATATCCGAAAGATTCTGTGCTATATACCTATCATCCGCAACTTCATTCTTCGTGAATTTATCTTTAATGTTAGTGTAAACTATAATAAGTAGTAGATAATCTTCGGTTATAGATCATTTTCGATAGATATAGGTAGTTCGTTTGTCGACTCTTGGCTCTGTCTACTCCGTATGGGTAGGTATCTAGGTGCTTTGAGTTTACTTCTTTTTCTGAAAATTATTGGTGGAGTTATATAGTTGAATTTCTAAACACACCTTGGCTCAGGTGCTTTATCCAGGAGCTTTAAGTGTAATAATTCGAAGTCGCAACGTCGCATTTTTGTTGGACGTCACATACGGTTATAATGAAAGTATAGAATGATGGCGGTAGCGCCACTAGTTTTTGTGACGATAATTAGAGGAACTAAAGCAATATTCAGAAAAGCTAGATTGAAACTGAATTGACGTCCAATTTTTTTTTCTCATTTTTAACTTTTCTGATATCAGCATGCCATGTCGCGACCATTGGATACTTCCTCCGATCCGACGTCCGTATACTGGACGTTGAAAGCAGGTGGACGCCACATTATATGCAAAATTCGCCATAGTGGACGCACAATAAGTAGCAGGATATATATATATATATATATATATATATATATATATATATATATATATATATATATATATATAAATTTTGATTTACATTATTCTGTGATAAATCTATATATATATATATAATATTGACTGACTGACTGACATAGTGATCTATCAACGCACAGCCTAAACCACTTAACGGATCGGGCTGAAATTTGGCATGCAAGTAGATATTATGACGTAGGCATCCGCTAAGAAAGGATTAACGCGAGCGAAGCCGCGGGTGCCAGCTAGTCTAACATATAATATATAAAATAAATGTTTGTATATCCTAATTCCTAATATTCCTAATTCCTATTTCTAATTTCTAATAATATTATAAATGCGAAAGATTGGATGTGAGTTTGTGAGGATGTTTGTTACTCAATCACGCAAAATTTACTGGACGGATTTCTATGAAATTTGGTATACGGGTAGTAAAATACTGACAATAGCACATAGTGTACTTTTTATCTCGAAATTTCCACGGGAGCGATGCCCCGGGGCGCAGCTAGTCAGTAATAGTTTAAAAGAATATATACGGACAAATCACACAGATTGAGTTAGCCCCAAAGTAAGTTCGAGACTTGTGTTATGGGATACTAACTCAACGATACTATATTTTTATAACAAATACATATATAGATAAACATCCAAGACCCGGGTCAATCTGAAAAAGATCATTTTCCATCTTGACCCGACCGGGGATCGAACCCGGGACCTCCGGTGTGGCAGTCCGGCGTGATGACCGTTGGGCCACGGAGGTCGTCGAAGAATGGATAGTATGTTACAAGTATTGTTTGAACTCTAGGAGTATAAAGTAGTTTTTAGTCGTTTTCAGCATCATGTTTACTAAGAAATCACACAAATTTACTTGAACGTAAATTAAAACAAGGTAGACACAAAACTATTCTACCCGTGTGGTTCCCGGGTTAGAATAGGACCACTCCATCTCATTCCATGGATGTCGTAAGAGGCGACTAAGGGAAATGCTTCCGATGGGCAGCAGCGTCGGAAGCTCACAAAGCAAAAAAAAAAACTGCGCTCGCCAACCCGCCTGCCAAGCGTGGTGAGTATGGCAAATCCCCCCAAAATCTTGGGGGAGACCTTTATCCAGCAGTGGATATTTTGCGGTTGATGATGATGATGAGACACAAAACACCACTCCATAAGAGAGCTCACAGGGCCTAGAATAGCATGTTGCCAGATGTCAGTGGCAATATATCAATGGTTATTAGGCAAGTAAAGAAAATCCTTAAAAATATCATTTTAGCCGTCCTTTAAAAGGCGTTATTTAAAGTAATCATAGAACATCTGCCACAAAGTGATACGCACTTACACGCGTATTAATAATCACTACCACAAAGTCTAACAAAAACGCTACAAAGTTTCCGAACTTGGCTCTCACCTACCTCGTGCCCAATCAGAGAGTTGTCACCCAACATCACACAATCAAAGATAACATCGGATCCGATGCGGGTGTCACAATACCAGTTATCTCCGTCCATAAATCGTGGTCCCCGATACCGTGACAATTTGTCTGCATGTAGCTTTTGTAAATTGGATTACAAATTGCTTTCTAGTAAACGACGGATCAACAATTATTTTCTATTATTCGACGCATGGACGCCTTTTAGCGTAAATACGGAGAATACAGAAATTGTACTTTATCGTGCTCATATTTATAGTCTAAAGATTCGCATGTGGGATTCGTAAACATTACTTAATTTTGTCTTGAGATAACAGCTCACATTACAGCTAAGTTTTACCTATACGTTGAGATTTGTCGAGATTTTGCGAACATGTAATAGTATCATAAAATGACGATTTGTACGTTTGAATACTAAATTCAATTTCTCTTTCAAAAAAGAGATCCATCAGAGAACAGTTGAAATAATGAATGATCATTATCATTATCATTATGTAAGTCGAAGTTTAATGAGAAAACGTTAAAGTTTAAAATGCTCTTTTTTTCACTTGCACTTTGGAAGGGGGGTGTAATATATATATGTAATATATAATAACATGTGTACACTTTTGCACCCTAGCGCGAGCTCGAAGTGCTTTGCTCTCACTTTTTGACGTTTCCCCCACTTTCGGAACATAAATTGTCTTAATTGTATTCATATTGCACTTATAGGTTTATATGAGTACACGAATATCAAGAGAATTTAATTAGTACGTTTATGAAGAGTACTCATGATTCGATACAGAATTATTACAGTTACAGTAGATAAATAATTGTATTACGTCAATTTATTCTTATGTTGCGTTGATTGGATTTATTGTATGACTCCGGGGAGCCAATTACGAGTCAGCGTCGTATTTCACATTCTGATGACAAAAATGGTAGCTATGAATTTATTTTAAATAGGTAATAATACTGGTTGCTCATTTGGAATGGTCTATCATTTCAAATGGCGTTGGTGATAGTAATGGTATGCCCCTGCATTCAAAACTCATAGGTACTCCCTTGCTGGGAACTATGACAATGCGTGCTCTATCACTCAACCATCTTTGATCACTGACTCTGATACCAGCGGCATTTGTCTACTACACATACTGCCGCGTATCGTTCATAGAATTTGTATTGTGTTTTCGTCTCGTCATTTATTGAACTTAATATTTGTATGGAAGTCCCATAAGATGATGTACCTTCCGATTATTTTAAATACTTAAATATACTCAGAAGAATGTTTTGTTTCTAATACCAATACACTAGCTGAGCTCAGAACCTCCAATTCTGTAAGAATTTTAGGACAAAATGTGCATGGAAGTTCAAAGTAATTCTTAATGAGAGTTTAAAACTCAAAAATAACGATCAAATTTGTGTATGTATTTCTCATACGCTCTTCAAATTGTTTTTCTTTCGTTACCTATTTTGATTGTCGGTCATAATAACGACAAAATTATTTTAGTGATCACCGTGGAAAATCGCAAAAAGATTGAAAGCGACGAATTGAAAACAAAGATTGAAATAACGAAAGCTTTCCGTGATTTATAATGATATTGTTATCAAATCTCTGACATTGGAGATCGAATATCATATTCTAAGATTTCTACATAGACTTTTTAAGCTTCAGACTAGTCGGGAAATAATGCTGCAATTTGACTTATTATTATAATTTTGTTATATTTATCCTGTTACTTTACTTGGTTAGAAACAAGAGATCATATGCTCAAAATGCTATCCGTTTAACAGTATCCGTGTAGCTTTATACGACATGCCCATACACTCCGGAATTTAAAAAAATCTCTCCTTAGTCTTCGCTCCCAAGATATTTAGAAACGACATGTGCTTAGAAGACTTATATTTCCTGTAAATCTGCAAATATTTGAGTCCTCATCTGAAAGGATTTCGATGAAATTTTATTGCACGGACGGAACATAATCAGGCATAGCTCATAGGCACAAAGGATTGATATGGCAATTTTGGCTGCAATAAAGATTATTTATTTATCCCGAAATTTCCACGGGAACGGAGCCCCGGTACACAGATAGTAAGTAGATATGGTTTTTCTTATTGAACCTTTCTTATTTGACCAGTCTATGCTTTGAAAAGTCATTGTTTCAAAATGGCGGAGTAGATATAGGAGATGCAGTGCGGATGATACGAATAAATTCATCTAGTGGTAAGGAGGCGATCCATTCGTTTCCGTCACATCTCGAGACGAGACACTTCAGATTGTCTATAGAGAAGGTTTACTTACAAGACTTTACTTCATTCTTTCTATGAATTCTAATTTTAAAAAATCCTGACATTTTTGTGTGCAGGTAAAGTGAATAACCCACAATATTGATGTCATATTATTGATAACAGCGGCAGAAAGGTAACTGACATGTCAATTCCTTGCGTCTCTAGGCTCTCTTTGCCACTAAGACTTCAAGTTTTTTGGGAGACCAAAAAACTGATTTTCGGTCTATTTATTTTATGCCAGTGAAACGACGAGACGTGCACAAATGATTCTTGCTGTATGTATAAAAGTGTAATAGTGTAAGTATGAAAGAAGCGGGTGTAATGAGGGTACTTAATTAAAATAGCTAATGTTCTCAAATCTCATTTCGAGTATCTAGCCTTAAAACACGATATAACCAACACGTCGCCGAGAGATTATAAAACCGGTTTACGAGATTCGTCCGCGGCCCTGTAAAACGGCACGTGACGTCATCAGATTTACTGAAACGCCTCTTGTATTTTTCACGTGTGCGAACGTCGTAATTTTACATATTTCTCTTGAAGTTTTACAACTATGGCAACATTGAAATAAGGAAATTCGTTGATACGTGCTAATATGCCGATAATAAATACCGACTTAAATCTTCACCCCATTGCAGACAATTTAGGATTAATTTTGCTAAATAAAAAGTATCCTATGTTTGACCAAAATCGGTTCAGCCATTTAGCCGTAAAAATGAACAGATAGACAGAGAACAAGAAATACAGACATTTTATAATATTAGTATGTATCTTTCGGGTGATGTCTCTGTTTAAGTTTTATATGAAAAGCCAGTGATACCTCAAACCTTTATTGAAATATGTTGGTATTACTAGAAAATTTTAATTAATATCGCAAGTTAAAGCTGGCCCGTGGTAACTGCTCTAGTAATTTACAAGTTTTATTAACCAACCGTTTAAAATAATCAATAATGTTAAAAGTGGAAAAGTTTTGAATAATAATGTGGAAATTAAGAAAATTTTTTGTTATCGCTAAAACGAAGCAAATATATTTAACTATATATATACGTATACAACGTAGGAGCATGCCGTTAGATCAAAATAAAATCCATACTAATATTATAAATGCGAAAGTTTGGATGTGAGTTTGTGAGTTTGTGAATTTGTGAGTTTGTGAGGATGTTTGTTACTCAATCACGCAAAATCTACTGGACGGATTTCGATGAAATTTGGTACAGAGGTAGATAATGACCTGGAATAGCACATAGGCTACTTTTTATCCCGGGAAAAAGCACTGTTCCAGTGGGAAATTCACGCGGGCGAAGCCGCGGGCAAAAGCTAGTATACTAATAAAACACCTCCGTTTACAATATTAGTATAAATATCGTTAAACAGCCATGTGGCAACACTTAAAATATGGTTTCGTTTTAATTAAGTCCCAAAATATTTTCCCATATTATTTACCCTTAATTCTTCATTAGGGTCCACCCACACCTGCAGGCATGCCTCGCACACCTCGTCTCATTAGGCTTCTTATCCACTAGACAACATTGGCTCTCAACTTATTAAGCTATCTCACTCACGTCGATTAATTTTTTTCTTACTTTACATCATAATGTACTCTATTTGATGTAAATAAAGGATTATATTGTGGGCATACATTCTGACAATTATTGTTTCACTCATCTCATCGTCTTGTTGTCCAGAGTCATAAATTAAAAACTTTCCAGGGAAGTTTCAAATATGCCGCGACCAAAATTTGGAACAACTTGCCTCCACCGCTGCGTTGTATTTCATCCGTTAGTGTCTTTCGCAAACGTATAAAAGAAATAACATTACTGCGGCAAATTGATGGTAATGCCATTAAATAATTTTAATACCTACATACTCCATATATATATATTATTTACTCATATATCTTTTTCTAGAATTAACATTTTTACCCTTCAATATTTGTATCAATTCTTCTTCTTTTCATGCAACATGTGTCATACTGCTTTTAAATCTTAAATTATGTTTTTTTTTTTGTTTTGTTTTGTTTTCGGTAACAAGGTACAATTTGTTTTATATTTTAGCCACCTTGCCTCCTCTTTTGGTACCAGCTGAAAATCAGCGCTTTGGCTTTTGCCTTGGCACCATGCTGAGCTGGTCGCCATTTCGACGAATTTAGTTAAATTTAGTGTTAATTTGGTAAATATGTTAATTTAGTGATGATTTAGTGCAAAAGTTGTCGAATAAAGAATTTTTCTTTCATTCTTTCTTCACCAAGTCTCTTAAGGACTTTTGGACTCTTGACCTTACAATATTATCTTATAGAGCTTCTTAGCGAGAAATATATCTCAATGTAGCCCTGTGGACAGGAGGCCTTATAAGACCACCAAATGGCTTATGTCTTCATTATACGTAATCATGCAGTAATGAATTCATGTATTTTAAGATCGCGTGTTTAATATTTAAATTACACAGTTTTAAATGGAAGTATGTGTAATGGTTATGGGAATTGACATGGGCAGCAGTAGACATTTTTTTTATAAACGATTAAATGTTACCTGCGGTTTAACCAGTACTGGTTTAACCTGAAAGTTTCAGAAGACAACAATTTCATATAATACAGAAATTAATACTTATCGATGCTTATAATCACACTTAATTTTGAATTTAAGTTTCAGAAAGTAAAAATAAACACAGTAACGTAATTTTCAAAAGTAAAAAAAAAAATCATTAATCATTTTTGATTAATTAACTTTTCTTAGCTAATATACTTGTGTGTGTTAATAGATAAAGAAAAACCTCTTAAAATTTTCCGTCTAGAATTTCTCCCTAATTGATGTTTCATTGTTTATTTCTCCTCCACTGACCACATTTAATTTCCCGCCCTCAGATTGTGGTCGAACAATAAACACATCTCCCCAAACTTATCACTCTAAACCTCCGAAGTTATGATTAACGATATATGCTGAAATAGTGGGTCCAGTTGGTTTTTCTCTCGGTAAATCATCTTAGCTTATCCATTGTGGCGGAGGCGCGTCAGGATGGATATTAATCATGAGCAGAGCCGGGGGGAACCATTGGTAATACAGTAGGTAGTCTTCATATGAACAATGGGTTCAAAAATTGTCTATATAATAATGCCTGCAAAATCAGAAGTAAGTAAGTACTAGATTTTATTAATGGAGATCGTAGACGGATCAAGCGAGACCGAAGTGATGGGTTACTTTGCTTTCTTTTAAAAGAGGTAAAGGTACCTAAAGGGTTAGGTACCTTTTGGCTCTATCGCTATATTGTCTCAATAAAATCCATACTTCCATACTAATATTATAAATGCGAAAGTTTGGATGTGAGTTTGTGAGTTTGTGAGTTTGTGAATTTGTGAGTTTGTGAGGATGTTTGTTACTCAATCACGCAAAATCTACTGGACGGATTTCGATGAAATTTGGTACAGAGGTAGATAATGACCTGGAATAGCACATAGGCTACTTTTTATCCCGGGAAAAAGCACTGTTCCCGTGGGAAATTCACGCGGGCGAAGCCGCGGGCAAAAGCTAGTAATAAATAAATAAATCGTTATTTTTCTCTCCAGTTAGGCTAAATTTACTATATTTGATTACATAGCAAATAACCTAGATAATGACATAATAATATAGCATTTTTTATCAGATTTACATAGATTAAAATAATATTTAGATACTTTTCGGTGAAATAGATAAAAACTATTAGACTTGCTTGTTTGATTTTATATATTTGAAGATGAGTTTCTGTTAAATGTTTACTATGTCCGGGTCTTTTTATTGGCAGTGCAGAGCGGGATCAGCCTATAGCCTCCTGTCTTCGTCTTCACGGGGGAATAACAAGATTTACAGTCTCCGGGATTAGATCCTATTGTAAATGCATTTCTGTCTGTCGGGACTTAGGACAGGAGAATGGATTGGGAGAATTCGATATTTTTTTTTTTGGATACCTATATCTTTGACCCTTGGTTTAGGTTTAAATCTCAAAGGTATTATGAATTTGTGAAGATGTGTTAGTATACATCCTCATATTAAAATTGATGAAGACTTTGATTTTCGTGTCAATAAAGATCTGAAGTTAGCTCGACCGAATGTCAAGAATAAAGAAGAGTCTAAAATCGAAGAGTGTAGCGAGTAAACTTGACTCTAAGAAGAAAAAATACGAGTAAAGTTTGGCCTCAAAACAAAGAAAGTGCAGGTGATGCTGGTCAAAAAGAAACAAAGCAGCAATAAATTCTGACACAAACTCTATATCTAATATCGCTTGGTCTTACATTTGATTAGTAAATAAAGACTAATTGATATGAACGAAAGCTGATCCAAAGAATCACGTAGGACTTGTAAGAGAACCTTCACTAATATTGCAATATTGAGCAGAACTATGAATCACAATGTTTACCATTAATTCATTCCAACTGGCATAACAATACGACTGGATACCGGCCGATTCGAACCTGCACCTGACGGGTCCAGAGCTACGTCATGTTTAACTAATTTACAGTGTCTTTTGACAGCTCAATGTATATTAATTGTCTCCTAATGCCAGGTCACAATTAATTCAATGTCTGGTTCATGTCACATGACTGTTTTATGAACGGAATTACAATAGAATTCGACAGACAGTATTAGGGGTTCAATTAATTGTTAGGTAGATAAGATCTTAACTTGCCAGTCAATAGTCAAAAGTTATTATTTTGCACTGGCAATAAAGCTAAAATCAATTTTTATAACCTATTGTCTTAAATGATATCTAAACATCATCATTATACTCATCCTCGCTAGGCCCAGTATTAAGAATATGTGACCTTCGAGCAACAAGGAGTCCGTGTTGCTCTATGGCCTATACCTTACATATACCTTTCCGTTTATTACTCCATTTTCTATGGTATTGCTAGTCCAACCTGCTTTCACCTCAATGAGACCGATCAAAACGTCACCTGACCAGTAATTTCCTACTGTAGTGATTGACATAGCTGTCTCAGCCCAGTGACATTGCTTTAGTCAATATTAATTATAAGTTATCTTTGCTACTTGACATCTTAATTTTGCTATGTATGTTAGATTTGTAATTTCTAGGATTCCTTTTTTCTTAAAAATTACAATAATAACATGCTCAACCTTAAATAATCGTATATTAATCATATTGAAAATGCTTTCGACCCTCAATAACCGTTTATTAATAATATCGAAAATTCTTTTTAAGTTATTAAATAAGAAATTTCGAAAAATTACATTTTTGATACCATAATTATTTAATGACGGAAATCTTTCTTATGTGATGTCATGAAAGTTACGAAGTTTTGTTAGAGAGTTTCTATACCTTTGAGCTACATCATCAGGTTTAACAAATTAAATAGACTGGTACTCAGGAAGAAGTGTAATATTCGTTTGTATATTAAGTGGTTGCTAAACACGAGAATAATTTATTCAAACTGAAATTACAAATAGCCGCATTTTAATGCGACACATAATGTCACACAAATAATACATCTAGATCGTCATAATTATACAAAATCCAGGACATAATGCAATTCCCTTCAGCTTTCAGCCTACTTATTCATTGTTGCATATAATTTAGCACCCATTGTGGTCCATACAATAGCTTTAAATGCAATCATATAGCAATTAAGAGACAATGGCTTTATCTCAAATATTAATAAATTTGATTTGTATTATATGTTTGAGTTATTAAGACCAGTTCCATATTAGGAGACAACTGGAAATTCTATTTTAGTTTTGCTACTGTGTAATACTGGGTGTAATTTTTTTTTTTTTTTTTTATAACATAGGGCGGCAAACGAGCAAGCGGGTCACCTGATGGTAAGCGATCACCGCTGCCCATGGACTAATAATAATAATAATTTCGTGAATAATTTCGTGTTCCAAAGTTTCTTAGAAAAAATATTGCATTGCAAATATACAAATTGCAAATAAAGTATTTTTCCCAAAACAGCACCGGATTTCGAAAAAAAAAACATTATTACTTTTTAAATTTGAGCAGTGAAATTGTGTTAATATCATCCACGATATTCTCAAAGCTTGAATCTGCACTTTATTCAAATGAGGGTAAAGTTTAAATTAATTTGTTTTGGTCGGGGATGTCGGCAAGCCTGTAATTTGCAAATGGAAGCGTGTCGTAGGCCCAGCAATTTGGCTTAAGCGAAAACTCTTAGCGCCGAGAACTGGAGGCAAACACTTGATTTTTATGAAGTGAAATGTAATTGTTGCGTTATGGGACACAAATGTGCGCTTGGCGACTTGTTATTGAATCATTTTGAAGATTCTTTGGCTTGTGGTCTTGTACTTGTTGCAAAATTTAAAGGTTTAGATCTAACGCAGATATTGTTGCTTTCTCTCGCTTACGTAGTATAATTAAGTATGTCTGAAGCTAGAAATTTTAACTTAGGTTGATGAAATGTGATCGCGGCTGCAGAATAAGGTTAGCCCTATATAAATATAGCTTTATATATTTCTGTAGATAATAGTTTTAACGTCAATTTTGATTTAGTGTATATTGCTGGATAATAAAATCTAGCACAGATAAAAGACGATGATAATGAGCCCAAATATAATCCCTTAAATAAATCTTGTAAGTATTACAATGATATAAGTTTTAGCCAACAAGCGTAATTTATCAACAATTTTGGTGGGACTGTTAGTACTGTCGTTCCAAAACGCGTTTAATTTGGACTGGGACATTTGCAATTTAGAGTTAAATGTGGTCTATTAGAAGGGCCCGGAATTACTTGCAGAACTGTTTAGGTCACTGCAAAAAGTGTTATCACTAGTGTGGAAGGGACAACTGTTTTGTGGACTCGAATACTCACTCACATCCCATTATTTTTTCAAAATTTTTTTCAAGCTGCAACACAGTGCTCAGCTCTCAATAAATTATGAAATATAAAATCTTATAACATAATGAGAGTCTAATTCGGCTTTACCAAATTTTAGCTGTACCAAATTTTATAAAATGCTTCAACATTATTATTTAATTTTGAAGCATTATTGAGTAAGTTAGTTTTAAACTTGATGATGCTACAATACTAGTATTATACACTGCTAGGATTTTGTACTGTAGAAATCTGACGTAATCCCAAAATGAATCCCAATAGCATTGCACACTGATGAACAAGCCATACGAAAGGTTTAAAGGCCTAAAAAAACAACAAGTCGCGAACAAAGATATTCTCTGCACAGAACCAATGAAAATCATCGCGCGACTGTCTACTATCACCATAGACAGCGCGGCGCGGAAGCAGCCGAAGCCGGGGGCGAAGCGAGGGACGGAGTTACGATTTATTCCCTCCTCGTCCCCCGAGGATTCCCTTATCGACTCGCCTCATACCGACTGATGTATGACCCGGCTGCTCGCACGGAAAATCTGGTTTAGATGTTTCATTTAGATTATCTGCAGTAATTTAATTGCAAGTATTGGCCCTTAAATTGCTGTTGCGATTTTATTTGGGGCAGCTGAGACTTATACTTTGTTTATTTTTTCGACTGACTATATAAAGTGATATAAATTAAGAATTTATAACAATTAAAAACTATAAAAGGCATAAAAAACTCCTGTTTTCGCGGCAATAGTTAGATTTCGACTAAATGCGATTGTTATAAATATGACGATACTTGGTCAACGGTCTAAACTATTAGATATGAATAAATTATTAAACACATTAAAATTTAACTTGCGCAGGTACATTCCGGAAACTTAAAGATAAATTAAAACTGAGTCTGAGTCTTTGTAATTATAATTTTCATCGATCATGAGTACCAAGGAATTAGTCAGGCTTACTGACCTTTAACCTACGGTTATGCCAATCAATCAGGCACATCATGATACTACATCCTTATCATCCATCTTAAAGTTGGCACTCAAAATTAGGATTTAAATCTTAAAGTTAAAGTCCCAATTAGTTTGTTCAAAATATTAGGTACATCTGTTTGAATGTTTTGGGTCATCTGTGACGGTACAATAATTTTCATAGAATTAAATTTTATAGGATTTTATAAATTAGTTAATCTTGATATCACCACTGAGTTTATGTCTTTGGATGAATGATGATTTATTTGCAGCAACATGGTTTATATTTTTCTGCAATGCGAGTTCTAGCATTTTTCTTATTTGTGAACATACTTTGTCAAATATTGGTAATTTGTTGTGAACAATCATGATACCACGATCGATAAATAATAATTTATCGATATCTACCAAATCAACGTCACTGTGTCTAGCTTCCAAAAAGTCTTTGCCGATCGCCTCGTCGCTAAAAGTATTGCGTTTTCCAACAGCATTTCGAACCAATGATTAATGAAAGATATTGCGCCTACACGGACAAGTGTCTAATCGCAACATTGATATATTAGCAGGAGGCGTTGCGCCGAAGCTTAGGTACGATGGCCACTGGACCCCATGTGGGATCCTTATCATCATCACAGCCGCACAAGAAATCTACTGCTGGACTGCTGCTTCTTCGATAGACTTCACACAGACCGATTCTAAGAGACCTGCATCCACCATCTTCCAGCGATTTTGACGATAAAGTTGAACTAGCAGGTTCCCCTGCGCCTACCGGTATATGGTCGACAATCCGTACCCTTTCTGCTTCAATAGGCCGTCGGGGGTCATGAGAACGGGCAGCTAAAAGTAATTCAGGCGGCAACAACGTGAACGCTCATACTGCGCTTTAAGTTTAAAATTCATGTGTCGACAGCAAAATCGGTTTAATTCAGCGGCTCCAATATGATATGAATGCTCGAATCACGCAATTAGTTGAAATTTCGTGTGAATTTTGTACTAGAGTAAACCTTCTAGAAGGTAGTAGGTACTATTACTTATTCTGTGTCGCTACATTGATGTATTAGTACAAATAATAGCGGTATAAAACCACAATGAGATTCCGAAGCGTATTAATGAATGGTTGGCTTTGAGGAGAGTAATCAATCTTGGTACTTCTCTTGTGAGTAGATGAGCCATTGATAACTTGTTTATAAAGGACTTAATGTACGGAAAGATACAAAGGCCCGCTTTTTCCCACAGTTTATTTCGGAAATGATAAAAATTATAAGGAAACCAAACAGATATTTGGTGTTATTACAATCCTATCATAGTATCAAGATTAAACCTACATCCAATTATAAGTTAGTCCTTCAATAATACAACTGTGAAAACCTGCATTAAATTTCATTCAGGAATTTTACTCTCTCTCTCTTTAGTCCTATTTCCTCATGACTGAGGGTCGTGGTCATTATATGGAATGAAACATACACAACGACTCTCTTGGCATTTTAAATGAAGTGGTTTACCATTGCCTTTTTAATTCACACACTAGTTGATAATCATCAACCAGAGAGCAGGTTTCCTCACGATGTTTTCCTTCACCGAAAGCAACTGGTGGTCGATGAAAACTAACATGAGTCAGATTGGTATACAAACTCACGGGCAGGATTCGAACCTGGGATTTTGCATCTATCTACAGGCACGCGCCCTACACTCGGCCACCACCGCTTACAGATAGACGCAAAAGTTCAAAAATAATATTATTTTGGCTTTAATTGGCCTTAAACAGACACGTAATTTTAAAGCAGTTTTCCGTTGTAAGTATATTTCACTAAGTTTGGGTTGCACGTGTCAATACGTTCAATTTTGTCATACTACTTGACAACTGGTGCAATATTTTTTACCTAGGAAGATTTCGCAGCCATCAGTTGAGCAGTCAGAAGAAAAAAACAAAGAAAAACCTCGATAAGACACAAGCGAGCAAAGCCACTCAGTCGGGAGGAGCAGGCTTATCTGAAGGATCGTATAGCTAAACTTAAACAAGTTAAGACAGGCGTTAGACGGTACAAAGGTACCGATCAATCATTGGTTTAGTGGTAGTGAAGTAAATATTTTTTTTTTTTACTTTTTTCTTCCTAACTTTCAATCAATCAATCAATCAATATTTATTTGCAACAATATCAATGTCTGTTATCTATAAATTAGGCTGGTCTGTGATTTATTAGGGGAAATTTGTTTAAAATGAGGGCATCAAATGTGTCCTCTCAACGAATCGTTTGGAAATCAAAGATTCAGAAAAACATCTGAAAAATTAATGCGTTACGAGATCCCTTCATGAGATAAGTCCGCCGTTACCATTTCTGCTTTTATCTTATTTGTAATTTATTTATGTACCTAATTTGTGCAATAAAGTTATTAAAAAAAAGTCAAAGTCAAATCATTTATTTTGTGAACATAGGTTTACATAGAGAGGTGTTATACATTTAAAATGAGTTTCTCTAGGTCCCGCCATAAGGCATACAAAATTTAAAAAAGTTATAAACAAACTAGCGTTTAGTACCTCAATCTCAAAGTAATGATGAGAACTGGCTAGCGATTGGACTGGCAATTTTTTTTATTCCACCGGAATCCTAAGTAAAAGAATAAATATGTAAGTACAAGGTCTGAAAATCTTCGAGTGTCAGCAAAAGCGATTGATTGAGTAGCATCTGAAGCAACAACGATAGGAAACAAAAAGGCCGCGATTTGCAGAGCATTAACAAGAGGACAGCATTTGCATAAATTTGCGTTAAGTAAATGGGACCCCTTGACAAGTTTAATCTTGTCTTCGGAATTTATTGCTCAGTTGCAACCTTCTGCTGCTTGCTAAATATTTGTTCAGTTACAGTTGACGCTTTGCTTGGAGGTGGCGTATTATAAATTCAGATTTTCTGAACTCTCTTATTTTTAGTGTTTCTTGTGTCTTCTTCGCAAAAAGTAAGCTCAACAGCATATCAAAATACTCAGAATTTTAGCAAACTAGATTTAGACCGTGGCTTCGCCCGCGTGAATTTCCCACTGGAACAGTACTTTTTCCCGGGATAAAAATTCTATGTTCTTTTCAGTACTTCTATCTATGTGTCTATGCAAAATTTCAGATACATTGGTTTTGTAGATAAAACGTGAAGAGGTAACAAACAAATATACAAACAAACTTACTTCTGTATTTACAATGTTAGTTGGGATTTGCTGCTATTAATAGGTACTTATTGTATGTATATGAGGCCGTGATCGTAATTGACTGTATGTGACTATAGCCGAATTTTGATAAAAAGTATCATGTAGTGAATAATTTTAATACATTTGTATTTCAGACGCAAATATCTACTTAGTTCCTACTGGAAATCAAATCAAAAACTTAACATTTTACTTTTATAATAGAGCGGTTGTCTATGAAGTCTTTTCTCCAAAATAATTAAGCCTCGGTTTATAATTAACTCCCAGTTTAGGAGCTGAGGCATAGTTCGCCGCGGATTCCCGGAATACTTGTGAAGTCGGGGGATCCGGGAGAATTTTCAATAAAACATTAGAGTGTTTAGATCTACTGACCGCGCGGATAAGAAAACGTTCAAGTCATGAGATTTTCTCGTTTATTTTTAAGTAGCTGTTGCCTCGTGGCTCCCCCGCGGCAAAAAAGTGTTTGACCCCCATTTCAGCTCCTTGGGAGTTGATTTTTTTTTTAAAGTAGCCTATGTTTGATCCTGGGTTTTCAATTATATCCATACCAAATTTCATCAACATCAGTCTAACAGTTTAGCCGTGAAAGCGTAACAGACAGACAGACTTTCGCATTTATAATATTAGTATGGACTAGCTGCTCCCTGGGGTTTCGCTTCCGCAGGAATTGAAAATTTTGGAATAAAAATATCATATGTGTTCAAGGTTTCATTGGGTTGTTCCCAAAGTACTCCATTCTTTTTTTCATTCTACCCGTGTATTTCATCGAAATCCGGAGATTTTGCGTGATCATTCATTCTCACAAAACTTCACGTTGAAATGAATCAGGGAAAGATTGGGTAGCAGTTCTACATAGTACCTAAATAACAAACCATTTAATATATACATTCCCATTAATCCCATTTTTGACATCACTGACATATGTATTAAATTGTTTATTATTCCTATGATTGACTAATTTTTAATGATATATTTTTTAATGTATTGTTACATTTTTTAAGTGTATTTTGAATTATTTGCGGCAAGCCATCTGACTTAATTTGCACACCGTTTCAACGGTTGAACATTGCTGCTATGTATCATCTATGCATTTTTATGTATTCAACAAAGTTTTTTTTGGCAAATAAATATATCTTTATCTTTACATTATAGTAATAGAACCGCAATCGCCCACAAGTTAGACCACAGCCCCTCAAACTCTCAATAGTATCTCGCGAGCCCAGTGGCTCTCAAACTGAAACTGCCGAGAAGCCACGGATCCCGAATGCGAAAACTTCGCAATTTCTTCTTCTTATCTCGCGTCAAACTCGCTTAGGATTTAGTGCAGTCTATGTTTTAAGGTTAACTTTTGTCGCATTAAAATAATTGCTTTAATTTATTCAGTTTTCAAGACAGTGCGGTTAATTTAACTTTAAGAGGGTTACTGTACGTTTGACAGTCTCATAGATTTTTATATTATTAGTAGGTACATTAATATTGAAATAAATAAAAAAAAAATATATTTAGAAAGCTTGTAACTCAGCAATGATATGTTGTGTAACACACTTTTCCGGACAACTTGACGCTTTATTTGACGCGTGAAAAAGCTAATCTTGTTAAGTAACATCCGTCCTGCTGTGTCTATTTCGTGAGGTACCGTCAGCATATCAAGTTTCCGCGCACGGACTCTACGCCGCGGTAATAGATAGTGAGTTTGCGATGAATTTGGGCAGTTTGATCTGCTGGTGACGGTACACGGTCCCGGGTCAATCAGCCGCGAGTGGCTAACGAAATAAACTGTCGCTTCCACATTCACACGCCGGGCCCTTTGAGAACTATCCAATTTAACGGGGCTTAAATTTGGGCGTAATAGTAGGGACTATGAAATAAAGGATGTGTTGACCACTAATACGGATTTCATTATATATACTATGACGCCTGTTTCCCGTGGTAGGATGAGACTATGGGTTTCCACTTGATACGATCCTTACAGATCCCCATCATTTTCTTTATATCATTACCCTCTTTTTACTAGTTTTGATATATAAAAAAAATCTATAAATACGCTACTTACACTTTTTGTACGTGAGGTTGTAAATTTAATTTAATTTCGTTGTGACTAAAAATAAACCGAATTTCTTAAATTATTGGTTTCTGAGTCCGACTCTATCAAAATAGGAACAATTTTTCAAATCATTATGAAAATAATTGCACGAGTAATGAAAATAGAACTGAATTAAAATCCTCTTCAAAAACAAAGCGGAATCAGGAATCTTCGCGTTTGAAATATTCAAAATTATGCTTTTACAGAAACATTACATTTATTATTCATTGTATCTTCCGCGAGCGAGAGGCTCCCTGGGGCAGCATCTCTCCTTATCTATCACGACGTATTAAAACTCAACTTTTTCATCACATTACCTCCAAAATAATTTTTTTTTTTGTGAAATCGAAAAATAAATGGACATTTCTTAAATCTCTTTAATTTTTGAGAAATATATATTATAATTAGCTGATGAACCTCTACGCACAGAAAAAAAGAAATGACTACGTCTTCTATGCGCTGCTCGCTCATGGACAAACATAGAGATCTCAACCATGACGTCGATTTTGGCGGGAAACCGATTAGATATTCTTTTGTTTTTATTGGATGCATTTGGTGTGCATTGTGAATGAATCTTGTTCAGATGGACGTTCACGCTATATTTTTGTAATATATTCCTAATGTTTTTGGTTTTTCCAATTAGTTTTAATATTATCAGCTAAATTCAGAAGTGGGATTGATTTGGATTGATTCCAAGACCACTTTCTGAGCCATCATGACATTCATGACTGTTTAAGGTTTTTGTTGATTTTCAGTTTTTTTAAGTACTTACTTAAATATTTGCTAATAGCATCGAGTGTTAGATGTACTTAATTGCTCTCAGTTTTACTGCTAGAAATAGCTATATCTGAGTCTGAAAGTAGATCTCGCTAGCGTGAACGTTCTTCCGATCCTGGTGTGGTTCAATAACTTCCAACTATAATTTCGCGCTTGATGCGCTCGAGAATAATCCAGGAGCGGTGTTGTCGCCGTCTACGCTACGCGGAAAGTTGGCGGGAGCTTCTTTCTCGCTGGCGACGCCGCCGATGCATGATGCTGTCGCCGCGTGTGCAGCGTGCCCTGTATTTGGGCTTCAGAGTACAGCGTTTTCGAGTGCGGAAAACGGAAAATGTTATAAGTGAGGTAACAGATAGCTGATTGCTGCGATCTTCGATCAAAGCCATATCAGGTGAGATCAAACCAAATCTTTATTTCATACTATGAAATCAGTGTGATGATTATGTACTTGGCGCGCATAGGCCGCTGACGAGACGACGAGTCTCTGCTGCAGAAATTTAGTGACGGTGAACTAGACGGAACACGTTATGCTAGATGTTATAAGAGAACAATCTCGACTCGTGAGAGTATCAGACTGAGACAAATTTATTTTATATTGGGACAGAGAAAGCCAGAGATCTGTTTCTCTGTGTTGTTTGCGTAGCTCATACATTGCTTATGTGTAGGGGCAAGTGGTGGCTATGCTACTATTAGTACGTACTAACGTGTGTCCATAGAACTACTATTTCTTCTATGGTTCTGTATTAATTATAGAAAGTCTATTCATAACATAGAAATATGAATACGCGATACAATTTCGGTACAATAGAAGTGTAATACATGGTACATAGAAATGTGAGTATCTACGCATGTGTTATGTAGGGTAGCTATCCCTATACTCATAAGATGGTTCTGTATCAACCCTGAACTAACTCCGTGTCGCCACTGTGCATTTTTAAAACATCTTTTCTGCATAAATAAATAAATAAAAAAATACTTATTATTTGGAGAATAGTGTAAATTAGTGTTTTTGTTTTCAGGTAATACGTCAATCACGGTGTTTTAGGTAACAATTGTTTAACAATCGAGGCAATACCCTATACGTTAGTGGTTGACAGACTAATAAATTTGATAGTATTCGATCACCAAGCAAGACAGCTTTTGTCAATTTAAACTTTTATTTGAGAACGCAATATCGTTATTGAGCACTCGTAGTCGGTTAATAGTAGATAACTGATAGAGGTATGTAAAAGTATGTACCTCGTTTTATAATTGAAGATTTGGGAAGTGATATTCACTTTTTTTACATCAAAAATCAGAAACGCACCAATGTCGGGCCGCGCCAACCTGTGTGCGTTACTTACGAATTGTTTATCGTTATTAGTATTAGGTACCGGACGGAACGCCTTCGCGTACGGTACGGTACAGGATGGTCAAGTACGGTGATGGCCCCTATACGGGACGTATGGCAAACTTAACTCTAAATGTTGTTACGTAAAAATAATTACAGCGATTGGACCACAGATCCGGAGGAAAATCACTGACACTTTATTCGGCGCCCCCAAAGGCTTGTCACCTGTGTGCGCCGCACATAGGGGTGGCTTGGGCCTGCAGCAAACTGAGCAAAGTAATCAAAGAAAGTAATGGTCAGGAGGTTGAGCGGTATTGTCGTATTCGTACCATTGTTATGATATGAATGTGGTTCGCGTAGAAACAAATTCTTACTTCGCGAATGTTGGTGTATTATTATTTGCAAAAAATACAGCTCACCTTGGGTAGGACCCAACATGAATTAACTCAATATTCACACATGATTCTTTAATTTGGCAGTGATGATGTGGAGCTTGTCATCCGAACTGAACAGTTCGCCACGTTGCGATGGAGAGAACTGGCCCTAATCGAGAGTTCCTGCGAGAACTTGCCCAGCAGCGTGCTAGTGAATTGCTGGACAAGAACCGAAAGAAACAGGATGTTCGAGTAAACGACATTGTAATGCGTACCCTGAGGGCTCTGCGCTAGAAAGTTGATAGCATCCTGAGGGCTCTGCTAATTGAGATTTGTTGCACATCCTGAGGGCTCTGTGCTGTGAATTGATATAATGTGTAACGCTGCATATTGCATCATTATTGTGGATGGCAACCTGAGGGCTCTGCCAGGTCTGGTTCGAAACTAACCTGAAGGTTTTGATTCAGACAATTGTGTGTATCCTGAGGGCTCTACACTTAGTGGGAAAGTAGACCGATCGTTGCGGAGGAGTAAACAGATATGGATCGATTGGGTGTTGTGTGCAAAGCTGAGGGCTCTGCACTACACTTAGTACCCAGCTCTGATAGTGCCATGGACTTGCTATATACTGGCACAGTATATATTAGGTCTATGACTCTTGAGTTTTTTTAAAAAAATTGAAATAAAATCATCATGCCAATCAAAGATAACCCGAGGAGTTCTCTGTCAATTCATGATGAACTTATTTCCGTTTCTTACCCGAAGCATACTTAACCGCGTGACACTACCAGTATAGTACCACTACCAGTTTGGTAGTGCCCACAAAGTAAATAGAGAACAAGTTGTGGTGCTTTGGGGAATTGATGTATTGTTGTAGTTGGGCCATGGGAACGTTTACATTCCCAGTGGCACAACCATGGGATGCCAGTGGTGCCTTGGGGAACTACTATTTCCTTCGGCACTACCAGTTGTTTCAGATTTCTTAATGGAAATTTTAACTGTGTTCTAATACTGATAATGTTATTTGTAGGCCATTATATGCCGTAGAGGTTCAAGCTGAGCCATCACCTTTTGCTGTTGATGCTGAAGCGGGCGAGGACGCACCGGTATCAGGAACGGCCGAATTAGCTGATGAACCTCTACGCACAGAAAAAAAGAAATGACTACGTCTTCTATGCGCTGCTCGCTCATGGACAAACATAGAGATCTCAACCATGACGTCGATTTTGGCGGGAAACCGATTAGATATTCTTTTGTTTTTATTGGATGCATTTGGTGTGCATTGTAAATGAATCTTGTTCAGATGGACGTTCACGCTATATTTTTGTAATATATTCCTAATGTTTTTGGTTTTTCCAATTAGTTTTAATATTATCAGCTAAATTTATAATATATTAATAAAATCTGCTTTAGGACAATTCATCATCATTATTCATCATGATTACATGCGAACGAACACCTATATATTTTGAAGCGTTCAAAATTATTATTATTATTTGCAAAAAGTGAAAATCAATATATTACCCATATTACGTTCTTACCTTAAGTCATTTTAGTAATGTTGAGTAGGTAGTTCACGTAAATAACAAACTGACAATACCTGAAACAAATGATACATTTAATTAATTAACACCCACAATTTATAATCTTATTGTATCCCTACATTTTCAATATGATTTTGCTTTGCATC
>CM031569.1:249961-289670 GCA_018467065.1 Ephestia elutella
CTCATTGTTTATATATTTAGGTATTTGTATTGTTTTGTTTTTTATATTTAAGTAGCTATTTGTATTGTGAGCTAAAATTTAACATGGTATGTACACTTATTGCAGGTCAGTTTGGTTAATTCTTTGCAAAAAAAAATAATGTTTATATATATTTTATGTCATGTACCCACCTTACTTACTGTTTTGTGTGCTAATAAATAAAAATAAAATAAAAAAATAAAATTTGTTTAGTTCGTCGCTCCAGCGCATCCGTGGTCGACCCGGCCGCCTCCTGCCATTAGGAGGGATCCAGTCCGTCACTCGTCGGGCCCATTGGTCTGGAGACATTCTTATGACGTGCCCGCCCAGTCCCATTTTTAACTTTGCTGCCTTTTCCGCTACATCCATAATTTTAGTCTGGGACCGCAGTATGGTGTTTCGTTACACGATCTGATAATCTGATTCCAAGAATGCTGCGTTCCATACATGTTTCTTAAAACAAACTAATTAAGACTAAAGTCTAATTATCATAACCTATGAAAACACATGTTCTCATACATGTTTCTTAAAACAAACTAATTAAGACTAAAGTCTAATTATCATAACCTATGAAAACACATGACATAGAAAAATGTCCTTATTCTTAATATTGGTTATAAGACCTACCTTTTAACAAAGATTGAGAGCGTCCTCTCAATGTGATAAAACTAGGAACAAACCATATTAGGCAAAGTCTCTGCATTAAAATAAATTCTGAAATTTAAGTTCTAGATATAAAATGGATGTTACTTGGTAAATCCCATTTAGGTCCTTTCTTTTCTTCCAGTAAATTGTATCACCTCGTCATTCCCAGTAATGTAGGAACAGCTGGGGGTCCTGGATTGTTGATTTGGAGACATCTGGCCATGTGGTCTTGTCATCGAATGGCGGCCGCAACCCTCCTTGCTTACATGAAGTGTTATTGTTTTACTGGGATAAATAGGGGTTATTTATCCAGAGAAAGGTGATTACCCTTAGGATCAGGGTCATTGTAACCAGTACAACGAAAAGAAAAGAAAAATATAAGTGGGAACTCATTTTGAAGTAACCATGTTACGACATCAAATCACGTGCCAAAGCACAAGAGAAAAAATAGTTTAAACGAGTAAACTAATAAAGTATAACACGTGGAACGTGGAATATTGAAAAATAAAGCGTAAACTAACAACTTAAAACCTAAGCTTAGCAGCGGCGCATTCTGAAACAACAGAGAATGCTATTAACATCGTGTCGACAATATTCATATAAAAGGCCAGCAGAACGCCAGAGAGATGGACTCACCCGTCCGCTGCATCTTATTTTCCACTTATGGAGGTTTTAAAAAGCGAGGCGTGCAGCCCTGTGGCGCGCCTCCGTACCGAAGAAAGATCATCCTGGATGAGGTCTCTCTCCTTTACCACCTCAGCCTAGTGTCGTTGACACGAAATCAGAGACAAAATAGATTTCGACCAGAGACAAAATTATAGAAGTGACGACAGTCATATCAAAACAAAAAAAAAAATAGTTAATCTATTAAAATCCTTGTTTAAATTATTATTCTATAAATTTTGACCAATTACCTATATTATTTACAAATATAAGTAAATAAAAAACATTCTACCGACGCGTCCGTCAGCTCTATACAACTTGTTGCAGGAACTATTTCCAAACGTCACCGTCAAACGTCACTGTCAAACATCCAAGGTGACAAGTTGACTTTACATAAACAAACAGACCGATGTGTTTAGAAGACGATTAATTACCACTAACAAGCGTTAAAATAATAGTTAAACAAACAATTATGTGTAATGAATGTGCGAATCAACAGACGTAAGTGCAGTATATGTGAAATTTAACACGGTTGTGTATAATACACGCAACATACCCCCTTGGCAAGAGCGAAGAAGGGGTGAGGTACGAGGCACTACTCGCGAAACAAAAACAAAAATACTCCGAGACAAGGTCGACCAACGAATGACAACGACCCCATCGGCAAACAATTCTATTCTAATATCTTAATGGATATAAAAGCATGCAAAATTAAACAATGAGCAACAGAGTTACCAATGACATCTGAGTCTCAGTGGAATTCTATTATATAACTAACGTAGTTTACAATTAAACGTATGTATCTTAGCCTATTCTGTTTTCTTTTCTTTATTCCCCTCTTCAGCCCTATGACCTAAATCTTGGGATCAGCTTAATGCCACTGAAGAGGAGATACAAGGATATTCATCCTTCCTACCTACTATGATTCTTCAGTGTTCAATGACCTATAAAATGTGTCATTTATGTGTATGTGAATGCACTTTACTAAAACTCGAAAGGTGTCGACTGATGAAGTCTACGCTCCGACCAGCGCCTATCCAGCTCCAAAACCCCGAGAGCTTTCAGCTCGAGTTGCAGAATCGCTTCGAATGCCTGGGAAACTGCGAAAATCTGGACGATTATAATGACAGGTTTGTGCAAATTGTTCAAACAGCTGGGTCTAAGGCCTTCAAAACCCGCTGTTCAAAAGGAACCAAAAAGATCTCGGACCTCACCAACAAACTCATGGAAGAAAGACGAAACTTGGTTCTGCAGTCCTCTGACGATGCTGCTCAGTATCGACGTCTAAACAGACAGATCTCCAAGTCCCTAACGCGCGATTTACGCCAATTCAATACTGACCGTATTGAAGAGGCGATTAAGCGAAATAAGGGCTCAAAAGTGTTTGCAAGGGATCTGTCTGTTGGTCAAAGCCAACTGACCAAGCTGAAGACTGAGGATGGCAGAATCATTTCGTCGAAGCCAGAGCTGTTGGAAGAGGTTGAGAAGTTCTACGGACAATTATACACCAGCGTACGCGCACCTGTCAGTAATCTGGCCAAAGATCCAAGAGCCAGATTGACCCGACACTACACCGATGATATCCCGGACGTCAGCCTATACGAGATTAGAATGGCTCTCAAACAGTTAAAAAACAATAAGGCACCGGGTGATGATGGAATCACGGCTGAGCTTCTGAAAGCAGGTGGAACACCGGTATTAAAAGCTCTTCAGAAGCTATTCGATTCCGTCATACTCGAGGGACAAACGCCTACGGCATGGCACAGAAGTGTGGTGGTACTTTTCTTCAAAAAAGGCGACAAAACCTTATTGAAGAATTATAGGCCTATCTCACTTCTGAGCCATGTCTACAAACTGTTTTCGAGAGTCATTACGAATCGTCTCGCTCGCAGGTTCGACGACTTCCAGCCTCCCGAACAAGCCGGTTTCCGAAAAGGCTTTAGTACCGTAGACCACTTACATACGCTGCGGCAGATTATACAGAAGACTGAGGAGTATAATCAGCCCTTATGCTTGGCGTTTGTGGACTACGAGAAAGCCTTCGATTCGATCGAGACCTGGGCTGTGCTACAGTCTCTCCAACGGTGCCAAATTGACTATCGATATATCGAAGCGCTGAAGTGTTTGTACGAAAACGCCACCATGTCGGTCCGTCTCCAGGATCAAGGCTCGAAACCTATCCAGTTGAAGCGAGGGGTGAGACAGGGAGACGTTATATCTCCAAAACTGTTCACCGCCGCCCTGGAAGATGTCTTCAAGCTTCTGGACTGGAGCGGACTCGGTATCAATATCAACGGCGAGTACCTCACTCACCTTCGATTCGCTGACGATATCGTAGTCATGGCTGAGACCTTGGAAGACCTAGGCACAATGCTCGATGGCCTCTGTAGAGCCTCTCAACAAGTGGGTCTAAAAATGAACATGGATAAGACGAAAATCATGTCTAATATCCGTGTCGCACCCACTCCTCTAAAGGTTGGAGACTCTACACTCGAAGTTGTTGACAATTACGTATACCTGGGACAAACAGTTCAGTTAGGTAAGTCCAACTTCGAGAAAGAGGTCAACCGTCGAATCCAACTCGGCTGGGCAGCGTTCGGGAAGCTTCGCGATATCTTCTCGTCCAAAATACCGCAGTGTCTCAAGACTAAGGTCTTTGACCAGTGTGTGTTGCCAGTGATGACATACGGAACAGAGACGTGGTCGCTTACTATGGGCCTCATAAGAAGGCTCAATGTCACCCAAAGGGCGATGGAGCGCGCTATGCTCGGAGTTTCCCTGCGTGATTGAATCAGAAATGAGGAGATCCGTAGGAGAACTAAAGTAACCGATATAGCCCGCAGAATCGCCAAACTTAAGTGGCAGTGGGCGGGGCACATAGCTCGCAGAACAGATAGCCGTTGGGGCAGAAAAGTTCTCGAGTGGCGACCACGAACCGGAAAACGTAGTGTTGGCAGGCCTCCCACTCGGTGGACCGACGACCTGGTGAAGGTCGCGGGTTGCGCATGGATGCGGGCAGCGCAGGACCGGTCGTTGTGGAAATCCTTGGGGGAGGCCTTTGTCCAGCAGTGGACGTCTTTCGGCTGAGAGAAGAGAAGAAGAAGAGAAGAGTGCACTTTACAGTGACAACTCTTCTTATATTCTAGCGTGTGAGTGCATCCTAAAATAACAACTCTTCTTAAATTCTGTGAGTGTATCCTAAAATAACAACTCTTCTTAAATTCTGTGAGTGTGCTATAAACAGTAACAACTCATGGTGGCACTTACAGTACCTTCTGCAGTTGCAGAAAATTCTCTTTTCTTACAGCTTGTGCGACACATAACTGTTAATGGAAATACATAACGTGAGAAACGTTTATAACTCATTCGAGTGTTGAAAGGAAATTATCCTAAACTAAATCTTAACTAATTGTAGGACGGAATACAAAATGACAGTGAGTGCTATCTTCTCTCTCAATTACTTACATAAAATAAATATAGCCAAAACGATATGATCTACCTGCGGGTTAAACAAAAATTTAGTTCACAGACTCACTACCTTTCACATTCTCCTTCAGGCTTATCTATCATACCATAGTCTAACATTCATCGTTTCACTCACCCTCTCTCACCCTATCACACTCGGTTCTCACTTTCTATTCTATGCCTACCGTATAGCTAGAACTATGTTTAGGAACTGACATGTATAATGTCTTTTATGTGTGTTAGACCTATCTTTTTACCATTTATGGCACGTAAACGATAAGTAAGATCACCTACTTTCTCTTCTACCACACATTTAATGTTCCTAGGGGCTAACTTACTAGCAAAGTTATCACTTGCCTTGGATAAGACGTAGTCCCTTTTCCAAACTACTTGGCCTACCTTAAGACCTAGATTTCTTTTTCTTTTGTCATAAGACTTCTTGCCTTTCGCATAGGCGTTTCTTAAGTGTTCCTTAACTTTAAGGAAAATAGTTTGCAGCTCTTTCAAAGAGTCAGCATATTCTTTACGTTCTGGGAAAATAAGTTCTTGAACGTGAACTTTCTTTCTTAAAATTGTGATTCTTAAATGTGTTAGTTCTGGTACCGCTGTCCTGACCTTGGGTTAAGTTTTCTCGTTTTGCGAGGCTCCCTCTGAGTTTAAATTACGTGGCACTCCGCAGTTGTCGCACTGAGGGCGTGTCACACCAACTTTCCCACAGCCATAACAGTGTATAATTCTGTTAAATTTACAATTCTTTTCTACGTGTCCGGTACGGTTACACTTCTTACAGGTGTCACTAATTTTGACTTCTGAAACTTTCTTAATATTATGTGTAAATGTTCTTGTTTTGTAACACAAATCCGGGTGTAATGAACTCTGTGTTGGTGTTGGATTGATGTGTGTGGTACACTCAGATTTCATATCTTCCAATAACTTACAACGTGTACGAAGTTCAGCTACAGTCGCAAAAGTGTCACAGAAAATTTTCGATTTATAATAAGGGGCAAGGTTGTCCTTAATTATCCCTACTTTTTCTGTTTCTGATAAAGGAGTATCAAGTCGTGTGAAATATTTCATCATCGTATATATAAAAGTGACGACACTTTCAGACGTGTGTTGTGTTCTATTATAAATTTCTTTGAGTGTCTTCCTATCATAAGAAGAAGGAAGAAACTCTTCTTTGAGAAGTTGTACAAAGTCTTCCCATGTTTTACATTCTTTACCGTAGAAACGATACCATTCTGAGGCTTCACCTTCCAAGAGTTGTGAAATACCTCTAAAAAGTTCATTAATTGAAACGTTCTTTGTAATTCTTAACTCTTCTAGTTTTTCTAAGAAAGCGTGCAAATTTAATTTGCTATCTCTACCTGAGAACTTAACATTCCACTTTGAGACATTACGAGATGGATCAATGGTAACCTGCAACTCACCTGACTATATTGCCGATGCAGCCGCTATCACCGCTGGTGAAGAAGTAGAGGGGTTGCTAACAACCGGCGGACTGACTGGAGTCACACCGCTGGATGTACCACTATGCAAATCATTGAAGCAAAATCCCACTTCACCTGTAATATCAACATTCAAAAGTTTAAATGCGTTCTCAAATTCTTGTTTTAAGAGGGAAATTCTTCCTAAAATAGACTCATCTTCTGAGACTAAACGACATACCCTATGCTGTATATGGGTTAATCGTGAAATAATTCTATCATGACCAGTAGGTGTCAATGATTCCGAAGAAATAAGTTGGACGATGTCACTAATCTTATTTTCACAAATTTCTAATTCTGATTCTATTTCTAATGTAGCAGGATCAATTGTCACTGCTAGACGATTCGATTTAGTCAACAAGGCAAGCTTGGCTCGCATCTCATCAACTGTTCTTATATTCTTGTGTCCTCGGATGAGAAGTTCCTATCTCAGCTCATCGCTGAGGAGATGATAAAAGTTCATCCTTAACGAAGCCATTTCTAAAGGATTATCTCCCTTTACCTTTAAATTAATTCTGAAATATAGATAACAACAACAACACTAACCTCAAACTTCAAAATACCAAGCGATGGAGTTGACAGAAGAACTGATCTCACATCACTCGGCCACACGTTGGGTACGCCAAAACTATTACCCACTATAGGACAGGCGTGTAAAACACTGCCTGCCACCGGTGGACAAACGCACAGCCAGCTCAGTGGTGCGTTAGGTAGGAGACTCCGGAGTGGGTCGATGAGTTCTTGTCGCTCTGTGGAATGTTACATTTGAAGAAAGGGACCAGATGTATGTTGTGTTTCAATTCTAACCAAGGGCGCCATCAACTATTAGTTGAAATCAATTAAACAAGTTAATTGTTTATATATCAAGTTAAATATATTAAAAAGAAAATATACATATTTGGTAAACTCACTTTTTAGTAGTTAAATATTCTTATTCCTTAATGCTAATTCTTTCTATAGGAATGTTTTAACAAATCCTTTCTTTTCTTACATGTTTCTTAAAACAAACTAATTAAGACTAAAGTCTAATTATCATAACCTATGAAAACACATGACATAGAAAAATGTCCTTATTCTTAATATTGGTTATAAGACCTACCTTTTAACAAAGATTGAGAGCGTCCTCTCTATGTGATAAAACTAGGAACAAATCATATTAGGCAAAGTCTCTGCATTAAAATAAATTCTGAAATTTAAGTTCTAGATATAAAATGGATGTTACTTGGTAAATCCCTTTTAAGTCCTTTGTTTTCTTCCAGTAAATTGTATCACCTCGTCATTCCCAGTAATGTAGGAACAGCTGGGGGTCCTGGATTGTTGATTTGGAGACATCTGGCCATGTGGTCTTGTCATCGAATGGCGGCCGGCAACTCTCCTTGCTTACATGAAGTGTTATTGTTTTACTGGGATAAATAGGGGTTATTTATCCAGCGAAGGTGATTACCCTTAGGATCAGGGTCATTGTAACCAGTACAACGAAAAGGAAGAAAAATATAAGTGGGAACTCATTTTGAAGTAACCATGTTACGACATCAAATCACGTGCCAAAGCACAAGAGAAAAAATAGTTTAAACGAGTAAACTAATAAAGTATAACACGTGGAACGTGGAATATTGAAAAATAAAGCGTAAACTAACAACTTAAAACCTAAGCTTAGCAGCGGCGCACTCTGAAACAACAGAGAATGCCATTAACATCGTGTCGACAATATTCATATAAAAGGCCAGCAGAACGCCAGAGAGATGGACTCACCCGTCCGCTGCATCTTATTTTCCACTCATGGAGGTTCTAAAAAGCGAGGCGTGCAGCCCTGTGGCGCGCCTCCGTACCGAAAAAAAATCATCCTGGATGAGGTCTCTCTCCTTTACCACGTCAGCCTAGCGTCGTTGACACGAAATCAGAGACAAACATAGATTTCGACCAGAGACAAAATTATAGAAGTGACGACAGTCATATCGAAACAACAAAAAAAAAATAGTTAATCTAATAAAATCCTTGTTTAAATTATTATTCTATAAATTTTGACCAATTACCTATATTATTTACAAATATAAGTAAATAAAAAACATTCTACCGACGCGTCCGTCAGCTCTATACAACTTGTTGCAGGAACCATTTCCAAACGTCACCGTCAAACGTCACTGTCAAACATCCAAGGTGACAAGTTGACTTTACATAAACAAACAGACCGATGTGTTTAGAAGACGATTAATTACCACTAACAAGCGTTAAAATAATAGTTAAACAAACAATTATGTGTAATGAATGTGCGAATCAACAGACGTAAGTGCAGTATATGTGAAATTTAACACGGTTGTGTATAATACACGCAACAATACATACATATTATCACGCCTTTTTCCCGTGGGGGTAGGCAGAGACTAGCGACTTCCACCTGCTACGATCCTTACAGATTATTACATTCATCTTAAAAATAAAAAAATAAAAGATTTCCGTCATAACAATGGTACCATTTTTTTTTAATTTTTGTTTAATTACTTAAAGAGAATTTTCGATATTATTATCGACCGAGCGAGCGCAGCGAGCGAAGCGTCTCAGTTTCCACTAGCCGAAAATTCTTTTGTCTGTCCGGATGTTATCGCCTACAGGTCGCATTTCTGAACCGATTCTCATGAAATTTTGTGAGCAGGTTCGGTAATTTTATAGAATTTTTTAGTCGAGCCAGTTTTTCGAAATTTTAAAAAATAGCGGAAATATATAAAAAAAACTTCATATCTCAGCCATTTAAAAAATAATTCAAAAATGTTACTAGACATTTTTGTTATTCTTATTAAGACGCAACTTTTTTGTTTAAACAACATAGTGAAATTAAATAAAACCGCTATAAATCCATGTTTTAAATTATCATACTTTTAATACTCGCAAATTCGCTATTCTTATTTTTTTCATACGTTTACAAGAGTGGCTTGATTTATTGATTAAATAAAAGGAAATGGTTCTTATATCATATGGCTTTTTTGTCTTACTTGGCTTGGAATTGTGTGTATTTATTTGGTTAATGGTATTGTATTGGGATTGTTATGCTTGGTGGAATTATCTTGACCGCTTAAAATAAATCTGATATCAAAAAACTTCATTGTATGATTAGATTCCTATTATAAAAAAAGTAATATATATAATACCTACATACCTACTAATCAGATAGATTCGATTTCAAATTGATTTTTCTTTTTTGAACTTTAATTTTGTTGCGCAAATAACATATACATACAATGACATTTGTGTATTAGAATGTCATTGTATACATATAACAACCAATAGGTACCATGCATCACGGTAAAATATCGGTTATTTCGTGGAAGGGCTCGCGAGGTCTACTGTTCTGACAGAACCACTAGTGATACGATTATCGAAGGTCGAAATCACGTTATTATTGTATTTTTAAGAAAGAAGGAATCCTAAGACCTAAAAATCTGACAAAGCAAAATTAAGATTGTCAAATAGCAAAGATAACTTATAATTAATATGGACCAAAGCAATGCCACTGGGCTGAGACAGGTATGGCAATCACTACAGTAAGAAATTACTGGTCAGGTGACGTTTTGATTGGTTTGATTGAGGTGAAAACAGGTTGGACTAGCAAGACCATAGAAAATGGAGTAATAAACGGAAAGGTATATGCAAGGAATAGGCCATAGAGCAACACGGACTCCTTGTTGCTCGAAAGTATAGGTACATATTCTTAATACTGGGCCTAGCGAGGTTGAGAATAATGATGATGTTTAGATATCGTTTAAGACCATAGGTTATAAAAATTGATTTTAGCTTTATTGCCAGTGCAAAATAATAACTTGTGACTGGCAAGTTATCTAGATCTTATCTACCTAACAATTAATTGAACCCCTAACACTGTCTGTCGAATTGTATTGTAAAACAGTTCATAAAACAGTCATGTGACATGAACCAGACGTTGAATTAATTGTGACCTGGCATTAGGAGACAATTAATATACATTGAGCTGTCAAAAGACACTGTAAATTAGTTAAACATGACGTAGCTCTGGACCCGTCAGGTGCAGGTTCGAATCGGCCGGTATCCAGTCGTATTGTTATGCCAGTTGGAATGAATTAATGGTAAACATTGTGATTCATAGTTCTTATCAAATAGCAATATTAGTGAAGGTTCTCTTACAAGTCCTACATGATTCTTTGGATCAGCTTTCGTTCATACCAATTAGTCTTTATTTTCTAATCAAATGTAAGACCAAGCGATATTAGATATAGAGTTTGTGTCAGAATTTATTGCTGCTTTGTTTCTTTTTGACCAGCATCACCTGCACTTTCTTTGTTTTGAGGCCAAACTTTACTCGTATTTTTTCTTCTTAGAGTCAAGTTTACTCGCTACACTCTTCGATTTTAGACTCTTCTTTATTCTTGACATTGGGTCGAGCTAACTTCAGATCTTTATTGACACGAAAATCAAAGTCTTCATCAATTTAAATATGAGGATGTATACTAACACATCTTCACAAATTCATAATACCTTTGAGATTTAAACCTAAACCAAGGGTCAAAGATATAACCGAAAAAAATTTATCGAATTCTCCCAATCCATTCTCCTGTCCTAAGTCCCAACAGACAGAAATGCATTTACAATAGGATCTAATCCCGGAGACTGTAAATCTTGTTATTCCCCCGTGAAGACGAAGACAGGAGGCTATAGGCTGATCCCGCTCTGCACTGCCAATAAAAAGACCCGGACATAGTAAAAATTTAACAGAAATTCGTCTTCAAACATAGAAAATCAAACTAGCAAGTCTAATAGTTTTATCTATTTCACCGAAAAGTATCTAAATATTATTTTAAATTTATGTAAATCTGATAAAAAAAATGCTGTATTATTATGACATTGTCTAGGTTCTTTGCTATGTAATCAAATATTGTAAATTTAGCCTAACTGGAGAGAAAAATAACGATTTATTTATTTATTATTTTATTGAGACAATATAGCGATAGAGCCAAAAGGTACCTAACCCTTTAGGTACCTTTACCTCTTTTAAAAGAAAGCAAAGTAACCCATCACTTCGGTCTCGCTCGATCCGTCTACGATCTCCATTAATAAAATCTAGTGCTTACTTACTTCTGATTTTGCAGGCATTATTATATAGAATTACAATTTTTGAACCCATTGTTCATATGAAGACTACCTACTGTATTACCAATGGTTCTCCCCAGCTCTGCTCATGATTAATATCCAATCCTGACGCGCCTCCGCCACAATGGATAAGCTAAGATGATTTACCGAGAGAAAAACCAACTGGACCCACCATTTCAGCATATATCGTTAATCATAACTTCGGAGGTTTAGAGTGATAAGTTTGGGGAGATGTGTTTATTGTTCGACCACAATCTGAGGGCGGGAAATTAAATGTGGTCAGTGGAGGAGAAATAAACAATGAAACATCAATTAGGGAGAATATCAGTATTAAAATTTTTAGGAGGCTTTTTCTTCATCTATTAACACACACAAGTACATTACAGCTAAGAAAAGTTAATGAATAAAAAATGATTAATGATTTTTTTTACTTTTAAAAATTACATTACTGTGTTTACTTTCTGAAAATTATATTTAAAATTAAGTGTACTTATAAGCATCGATATAAAATTACTATTATATTGTTGTTTACTGAAACCTTTAGGTTAAACCAGTACTGGTTAAACCGCAGGTAACATTTAATCGTTTATAAAAAAATGTCTACTGCTGCCCATATCAATTCCCATAACCATTACACATACTTCCATTTAAAACTGTGTAATTTAAATATTAAACACGCGATCTTAAAATACATGAATTCATTACTGCATGATTACGTATAATGAAGACATAAACCATTTGGTGGTCTTATAAGGCCTCCTGTCCACAGGGCTACATTGAGACATCTTTCTCGCTAAGAAGCTCTATAAGATAACTAGCTGCTGCCCGCGGCTTCGCCCGCGTGAGTTTCCTTAGATTAAAAATCTTTTTGTGTTCCAAACTGTAGTAACCTAAACTCCAGTACTCAAAATTTCAGCTATTTGGTTATCCCGTGTCCCGCGGGAATATATTAGGTACTCGTAGTACAGTCGCGGTGTTAAAATGAATCAAAAGTGATATTTCATTCAATAAACGATCTTCGTCTGCTCGTTATCTACAATTTCCCGTGTACCACCACTCCCACCCCGAGTCCCTCTTTATCCTATCCCGTGTCCTGTCTTCGTGTTTCTACTGACGTATACGTCAGTAGAAAATGCTCATCAGGTTGAACGACTTTTGCTAAGGCCCCATTTCCATTTTTTATAGAGTAGCTGGTCTCTTGGAGTTCTTCATCAGATGTTGCATAAACTTAAATTTTTATACGTCAGCAGAAAATGCTCATCAGGTTAAACGACTTTTGCTAAGGCGCCATTTCCATATATGTAATAGTGTAGCTGGTCCCTTGGAATTCTTCATCAGATGATCCTGATCTTCGATTTTTATACGTCAACAGAAAATGCTCGTCAGATTGATAAACTTTTCCAAAGGTACCATTTCCATATTTCTTATAGTTTAGCTGTTCTGTTAAGGTTCTTCATCAGTGTTCCAGTTTTCAAAATCACTTATAGCCTATATGTTGCCCAGGCTTAATAGCTATACAACAAAAAAAGTTTCATTCAAATTCGTCCAGCAGATATTGCGTGAAACGCGTTCATCATACATATACAAACGGACAGACAGACAGACAGACAAAAAATTCCAAAAAAATGTTTTTGCTTTCTGTTATTCTTTTTAAGTGTCCCTTTATCCATTTCAGTCAAAAATACTAAATGTACTGTACAGACAAAATATCTTTACTGTTTTATTATTATACCCACGACCCCTTTATGCTGTTAAATAAGCGCGAAGTAGAAATCACCAAAATGGCGCAGCGCCATCTATTGAAAATATTGAGAAATAATTTCAGCTTCCAATCTCATTTTATCAACGCCATCTATTGGATATTTTTCTTGGCACAATCAGTAGATGACCGGAAATAAATTTGCAAATGAATTTATTAGTTTAAAAAAAAAAAGTAAGAAAATAATTCTAGAAAACAAATAAAAAACGAAAACAGAAAATTATTGTTAGTGGCAGGATTCGATCCAGCTACTTTCTTGAAATATTTCTTTACTAAAATATTTAAAAAAATATAGAATTCTAAAAAACTAATACAAAACGCAAAACAAATGGAAAAAAAAAAGTCACATCTGGCAGGATTCGAACCCTGTATTTAAAAAAATAATCCGCGGCATTTACCGATAGGCCAACGAACATTGCTTGTGACTGGCGAAATTTCAAATGGGATTTGTCTAAAGGTACGCAAAATCACCCCTTTTTTTGGACTGTAAGGGTTGAAATTGTGAACAACCCTTTCTTATGTGGGCAGTATATTGTATAATGAAGACACTAACCAAATTTCACGTTTATAGCTTTTATAGTTTCGGTTTTGTGATGATAAATTAGTTTACCTCCCCTTTTTTACCCCTTTAGAGGTTGAATTTCAAAAAACGCTGAAACACGCCATTGGTTATTTTTATTGAGAAGCATTCTTGCCAAGTTTCAAGTAAATCAGTGAAGATTTTAAATTTTTTTCATACAATCTTTGCCCTCAATTTCAACCCCCTTAGGGGTCTAATTTTGAAAAATCCTTTCTTATCTGAGCACTACGTATTAACATAAAACTTCGGTCCAAATTTCAAGTTTATAGCTTTTATGGTTTAGGCTGGGCGTTGATTTACCAATCACCCTTGTTCTTTTATATATATAGATATTGTAAGAGTCCAAAAGTCCTTGGAGAGTCATCTCCAAGTCAAGAGACTTGGAGATGAGTGAAACAATAATTGTCAGAATGTATGCCCCAATATAATCCTTTATTTACATCAAATAGAGTACATTATGATGTAAAGTAAGAAAAAAATTGAGATAGCTTAATATGTTGAGAGCCAATGTTGTCTAGTGGATACGAAGCCTAATGAGCCGAGGTGTGCTAATGGCATGCCTGCAGGTGTGGGTGGACCCTAATGAAGAATTAAGGGTAAATAATATGGGAAAATATTTTGGGACTTAATTAAAACGAAACCATATTTTAAGTGTTGCTACATGGCTGTTCAACGATATTTAATTTTATTCTAATATCTTAAACTGAGGCGTTTTATTAGTCTATTTTATTTTGAACTAACGGCATGCTCCTACGTTATACAGGTATGTATATAGTTCAATATATTTGCTTAGTTTTTGCGATAACATAAAATTTCCCTTATATTTTTTAATTATTATTATTTTTTAAACGGTTGGTTAATAAAACTTGTAAATTACTAGAGCAGTTACCACGGGCCAGCTTTAACTTGCGATATTAATTAAAATTTTCTAGTAATATCAACATATTTCAATAAAGATGATGAGGTTTGAGGTAAGTAGATGATGAGGCTTTTCATATAAAACTTAAACAGAGACATCACCCAAAAGATACATACTAATATTATAAAATGTCTGTATTTCTGGCTCTCTGTTCACTTTTATGGCTTAATCGCTGAACCGATTTTGGTCAAACATATGATACTTTGTATTAAGCAAAATCAATCCTAAAAGGTCTGCAATGGGGTGAAGATTTAAGTCGGTATTTATTATCGGCATATTAGCACGTATCAACGAATTTCCTTATTTCAATGTTGCCATAGTTGCAAAACTTCAAGAGAAATATGTAAAATTACGACGTTCGCGCACGTGAAAAATACAAGAGGCGTTTCAGTAAATCTGATGACGTCACGTGCCATTTTACGGGGCCGCGGACGAATCTCGTAAACCGGTTTTATAATCTCGCGGCGACGTGTTGGTTATATCGTGTTTTAAGATAAGAGATTTGAGAACATTAGCTATTTTAATTAAGTACCCTCATTACACCCGCTTCTTTCATACCTACACTATTACACTTTTATACATACAGCAAGAATCATTTGTGCACGTCTCGTCGTTTCACTGGCATAAAAGAAATAGACCGAAAATCAGTTTTTCGGTCTCCCAAAAAACTTGAAGTTGTAGTGGCAAAGAGAGCCTAGATACGAAAGGAATTTCTGACGCTGTTATCAATAATATGACATCAATATTGTGGGTTATTCACTTTACCTGCATACAAAAATGTCAGGATTTTTTTGAATTAGAATTCATAGAAAGATCTGCCTCTGATTGGTGAAGCCTCGCAGTCTCGGATTGACTTATGGAGGGAGAGATACCCCGCAGCGTCACCCAACCCGCTATCAGAGCACCTCCCCTGGATCTGGTCTACCTTGGCCGACATGGAAGTCTATAAACAGACTCCGGACACAAGTCGGCCGAAGCAAGGAAAATATGTCCAGTTGGGGATATAGCTCGGATCGAACAGCCTGTTTGTGTGGTGCCCTCCCCAAACTATGGCACATTTACTATCTTGCCCAGCGTGTCCTACTACCTGTACGCTAAAAGACCTGTATGACGCAACAGATAATGCTGTATCTGTGGCGTCATATTGGTCATCGCAAATTTGACCCGCCGAGTCGACACGCTAAGAAGAAGAAGATAGAAAGAATGAAGTAAAGTCTTGTAAGTAAACCTTCTCTATAGACATCTGGAGAGTCTTGTCTCGAGATGTGACGGAAACGAATGGATCTCCTTACCACTAGATGAATTTATTCGTATCATCCGCACTGCATCTCCTATATCCGCCATTTTCGAACAATGACTTTTAAAAGCTTGGACTAGTTAAATAAGAAAGGTTCAATAAGAAAAACTATATCTACTTACTAGCTACTACGGTACTACTACCGTAGTAACCTTAACTTATGACGTCAACTAACTAAAAAACAAGAATGTGACGATTTATAAGTGCTTTTTTAAGCCTATATGAATAAAAATAATTGACTTTGACTTTGAGCTGTCCCGAGGCTCCATTCCCGTGGAAATTTCGGGATAAAAATCCTATGTGCCTATGAGCTATGCCAGATTTTATTCTACCCGCGTTTAGAAAATTCGTTCATATTAGCGATCAAATATAGCAGATTTACAGGAAACATAGGTCTTCTAAGCACATGTCGTTTCTAAGTAACTTAAGAGCGAAGACTTTTTTAGAAATTCCCGAGTGTATGGGAATGTCGTGTAAAGCTACACGGATTCTAATTGTTACACGGATTTTTTGAGGACATGATTTCATAATAAAGTAACAGGATAAATATAACAAAAAATAATTATAATAAAGGTCATATTGCAGCATTTTTTCCCGACTCGTCTGAAGCTTATAAAGTCTATGTAGAAATCTTACAATGTGATATTCGATTTCCAATGTCAGAGATTTGATAACAATATCATTATAAATCACGGAAAACTTCCTCTGTTATTTCAATCTTTGTTTTCAATTCGTCGCTTTCAATCTTTTTGCCATTTGTTTTCCACGATGATTACTAAAATAATATTGTCGTTATTATGACTGAAAATCAAAATAACGAAAGAAAAACAATTTGAAGAGCATATGAGAAATACATACACAAATTTGATCGTTATTTTTGAGTTTTAAACTCTCATTAAGAATTACTTTGAACTTCCATGCACATTTTGTCCCAAAAATTTTTTACAGAATTGGAGGTTCTGAGCTCAGCTAGTGTATTGGTATTAGAAACAAAACATTATTCTGAGTATATTTATTTAAGTATTTAAAATAATCGGAATGTACAGACATCTCCAGAAGTGGAGTCAGAATTTCTCATACTAATTGATTATAGAAGTGTTTGCACTTAAGACCTTATGATTGTGTGTTGTTTGTAAAACGCCTATGTGTCTGTGCAATGTCAACCGACCGAATACGATGTTTCCATAGAAGTAGGTAGGCTGGCGCGGCGAGTCGGCGAGCGCTTCATACTTTTATGGATTTCATAGACATACTATGAACGATACGGAACGTTCATAGTATGTCTATAAAATCCTTGCTTCTTCTAACTTTATGGTATCGTTACTTTGTATGGGTGGTCAGTATGGACCAGCTATGAAAATGAATATTTGACGGTGAATGAAAAAAAGACAGACGCAAATTTATCACTTCAACCGAGTTCTCGTTTTAGTTGAACGCATTTGTTAGTGATAGTTATCTAAGTATTTGTGGAATATTACTTTACCAACACTTGCCAATATAGGCCATTATAAGTAGGTATTATGGAGACTATTCGGATTTACTTTGCATGATAGTGGTTGCAAAATAGTCTCAATTTCTAATGAAAGGAACTGGATTAAGTGTGAGTATTTTTAAACAAATAAATAGTTGTGATTTGAAATATGTGTGTGTAAATGTGTAATATTTTGTGATTAATTCAAACATAAAATGATAACATAATATTAATGTATTGTATTGATATATTTTTCTTAGTGATTTTGCTTTGCATAAGTGATAGTTTTGAAATTAAATATAAACTAAATACCTAATTATATATTATTATATTATTTTAGTGGACAACACGTTGGGTGTAGCGACTTGCTGCAGGGTAGCCTTGCCGCAAAGTAGAAGACCGGCTATTATCTCTGAGCAGCAGCAACAATAATGTTGGAAGAATATGAAGGCGATGATTTTACCTACCAGGCGTTATGCTGATTTATTTGATGTTTCGATGCCTATCTACTGTTCGTCGTGCATATCAAGCTGGTGGAGTGCATAAAAAAACTGGATAATTTATTTCGCTTCCAGAAATAAATGTCATCCTTGGCCAGCGCGGTCTTCTAACCTCAACTCCATAGAAAATCTATGGGGCCTGATGGTGCATAGGAGATGAGCAAGGAAGAATTAGTTTCTCACTGTATGGATGTTTAGGACAGTTTTTTTGTGATAGTAAATAGTGAGTTAATTATTTGTGTTTAAATTTAATCAGTGAGTTCATTCATTAAGTAGGTATATTCCAACTGTCCTCTTTCTATTGTATCAAATCTGGTTTTATAATAGTATAAACATTATTTAAATTATTTTTATACTTATTACTTGTTTTTGTATTTTGCATTACAAATACAAAGTTGAGGTTTAGTTTCAATCTTCTTTTCATGATGAAAACGAATACTTAAGCTATAACCTCAATATTTACAACAAAAAGCGAAAGTATAATTTAGTAATAATATATAAAATAAATGAACAGATTCTTATAAGTAACTTACTACAGAATGCTTATTTTTAAGTTCTTATTTATTCTGTAATTAGATAGGGAAGTGATTTAACATAAATTTTGAATTTGTTAGTGTAGTTTATAATAATAAATTTTACATAAGTATATTATACCTATTTACATGAATAAATAGTTGTCATGATTTTTGAGAATTTTTATTTCATAACAAATATATTAAAGCATATCAATTACATTATATAAAAATACTCTTGGCTTATGAATTGAGTTTAATATGAAAAATAAAATATCTGGATGTGACTCGAACTTTGACCTGTATCAACTGCAGTCCATCCGACTACCGATTAGACCAGCAGATGCATTAGCTTGTGACGAAATTATCAATTGGTTGTGTGTCACCGTACTCACCACTATTGGTTTGCTTTATAATAAACTATAGGTAGTGTATTAGTGTATTATTATTTCTGTGTCAGAATTCACTACTTAGTACCCCGTAAATTTGATAGATGGCAGCACGTAGGCAGTATGAGCACGAAGCACTAGCATGCAGCAGAGTTGTGTCTTGGTGTGGGTGGGTAATATGATAATTAGCTTAGTGTGAGTAGTGTTCTTATTGTAATTATACGTCCGTAATATGGACGTAACGCACACAATGAAGGACTGCGCGCCTGCAAGGCAATATGATATTTAAGGTATGACTCCACTTTTGACTCTTGACTGTACATCATCTTATGGGACTTCCATACAAATATTAAGTTCAATAAATGACCAGACGAAAACACAATACAAATTTAATAAACGATACGCGGCAGTATGTGTAGCAGACAAATGCCGCTGGTATCAGAGTCAGTGATCAAAGATGGTTGAGCGATAGAGCACGCATTGTCATAGTTCCCAGCAAGGGAGTCAGGGGTACCTTTGAGTTTTGAATGCAGGGCATACCATTACTATCACCACCACCATTTGAAATGATAGACCATTTCAAATGGATAACCAGTATTGTCATGTGGTTTAAACGAACTTATTGCTGCCATTTTTGTCATCAAAATTTGAAATACGACGCTGACCCGTAATTGGCTCCCCGGAGTCATACAATAAATCCAATCAACGCAACATAAGAATAAATTGAAATAATAACATTATTTCTCTACTGTAATAATTCTGTATCGAATCATGAGTACTCTTCATAAACGTACGAGTATAATAAGTGTACATATGTTAGTGCTCATCGAGTAAGAAAAAATACTTGATGATTACGTATCAAGTATTTTTATATCAATATTAGATACTATTAATATTTAAAAACATACTTTTAAATTAATTTTAAAAACTATAACGTTTTCTTATTAAACTTCGACTTACATAATAATAATGACCACTATTCATGATTTCAATTATGATCTGTTCTCTGATGGTTCTGTTTTTTGAAAAAGAAATTGAATTTAGTATTCAAACGTACAAATCGTCATTTTATGATACTATTACATGTTCGCAAAATCTCGACAAATCTCAACGTATAGGTAAAACTTAGCTGTAATGTGAGCTGTTATCTCAAGACAAAATTAAGTCAGGTTTACGAATCCCACATGCGAATCTTTAGACTATAAATATGAGCACGATAAAGTCCAATTTCTGTATTCTCCGTATTACGCTAAAAGGCGTCCATGCGTCGAATAATAGAAAATAATTGTTGATCCGTCGTTTACTAGAAAGCAATTTGTAATCCAATTTACAAAAGCTACATGCAGACAAATTGTCACGGTATCGGGGACCACGATTTATGGACGGAGATAACTGGTATTGTGACACCCGCATCGGATCCGATGTTATCTTTGATTGTGTGATGTTGGGTGACAACTCTCTGATTGGGCACGAGGTAGGTGAGAGCCAAGTTCGGAAACTTTGTAGCGTTTTTGTTAGACTTTGTGGTAGTGATTATTAATACGCGTATAAGTGCGTATCACTTTGTGGCAGATGTTCTTTGATTACTTTAAATAACGCCTTTTAAAGGACGGCTAAATTGATATTTTTAAGGATTTTCTTTACTTGCCTAATTACCATTGATATATTGCCACTGACAGCTGGCAACATGCTATTCTAGGCCCTGTGAGCTCTCTTATGGAGTGGTGTTTTGTGTCTACCTTGTTTTAATTTACGTTCAAGTAAATTTGTGTGATTTCTTAGTAAACATGATGCTGAAAACGACTAAAAACTACTTTATACTCCTAGAGTTCAAACAATACTTGTAACATACGATCCATTCTTCGACGACCTCCGTGGCCCAACGGTCATCACGCCGGACTGCCACACCGGAGGTCCCGGGTTCGATCCCCGGTCGGGTCAAGATGGAAAATGATCTTTTTCAGATTGACCCGAGTCTTGGATATTTATCTATATATGTATTTGTTATAAAAATATAGTATCGTTGAGTTAGTATCCCATAACACAAGTCTCGAACTTACTTTGGGGCTAACTCAATCTGTGTGATTTGTCCGTATATATTCTTTTAAACTATTACTGACTAGCTGCGCCCCGGGGCTTCGCTCCCGTGGAAATTTCGAGATAAAAAGTACCCTATGTGCTATTCCCGGTATTTTTCTACCCGTATACCAAATTTCATCGAAATCCGTCCAGTAAATTTTGCGTGATTGAGTAACAAACATCCTCACAAACTCACATCCAAACTTTCGCATTTATAATATTACTAGCTTTTGCCCGCGGCTTCGCCCGCGTGAATTTCCCACGGGAACAGTGCTTTTTCCCGGGATAAAAAGTAGCCTTTGTGCTATTCCAGGTCATTATCTACCTCTGTACCAAATTTCATCGAAATCCGTCCAGTAGATTTTGCGTGATTGAGTAACAAACATCCTCACAAACTCACAAATTCACAAACTCACAAACTCACATCCAAACTTTCGCATTTATAATATTAGTATGGATTAGAAATTAAAAATTAGAAATAGGAATTAGGAATATTATGAATTAGGATATATAAACATTTATTTTATATATTATATGTTAGACTAGCTGGCACCCGCGGCTTCGCTCGCGTTAATCCTTTCTTAGCGGATGCCTACGTCATAACATCTACTTGCATGCCAAATTTCAGCCCGATCCGTTAAGTGGTTTAGGCTGTGCTATCTTCTATCTTCTATCTATATATCTATATATCTATATATATAAAAGAACAAGGGTGATTGGTAAATCAACGCCCAGCCTAAACCATAAAAGCTATAAACTTGAAATTTGGACCGAAGTTTTATATTAATACGTAGTGCTCAGATAAGAAAGGATTTTTCAAAATTAGACCCCTAAGAGGGTTGAAATTGAGGGCAAAGATTGTATGAAAAAAAATTAAAATCTTCACTGATTTACTTGAAACTTGGCAAGAATGCTGCTCAATAAAAATAACCAAAGGCGTGTTTCAGCGTTTTTTGAAATTCAACCTCTAAAGGGGTAAAAAAGGGGAGGTAAACTAATTTATCATCACAAAACCGAAACTATAAAAGCTATAAACGTGAAATTTGGTTAGTGTCTTCATTATACAATATACTGCCCATATAAGAAAGGGTTGTTCACAATTTCAACCCTTACAGTCCAAAAAAAGGGGTGAATTTGCGTACCTTTAAACAAATCCCATTTGAAATTTCGCCAGTCACAAGCAATGTTCGTTGGCCTATCGGTAAAGGCCGCGGATTATTTTTTTAAGTACAGGGTTCGAATCCTGCAAAATGTGACTTTTTTTCCAATTTTTTTTTCGTTTTGTATTAGTTTTATTAGAATTCTATATTTTTTAAAATATTTTAGTAAAGAAATATTTCAAGAAAGTAGCTGGAAGTAGCTGGATCGAATCCTGCCACTAACAATAATTTTCTGTTTTCGTTTTTTATTTGTTTTCTAGAATTATTTTCTTACTTTTTTTTTTAATTTTGAAAAGAAACGAATAAATTCATTTGCAAATTTATTTCCGGTCATCTACTGATTGTGCCAAGAAAAATATCCAATAGATGGCGTTGATAAAATGAGAAATGTAAGCTGAAATTATTTCTCAATATTTTCAATAGATGGCGCTGCGCCATTTTGGTGATTTCTACTTCGCGCTTATTTAACAGCATAAAGGGGTCGTGGGTATAATAATAAAACAGTAAAGATATTTTGTCTGTACAGTACATTTAGTATTTTTGACTGAAATGGATAGAGGGACACTTAAAAAGAATAACAGAAAGCAAAAACATTTTTTTGGAATTTTTTGTCTGTCTGTCTGTCTGTCTGTCTGTCCGTCTGTATATGTATGTACGCGTTTCACGCAATATCTGCTGGACGGATTTGAATGAAACTTTTTTTGTTGTATAGTTATTAAGCCTGGGCAACATATAGGCTACTTATAAGTGATTTTGAAAACTGGAACACCTGATGAAGAACCTTAACAGAACAGCTAAACTATAAGAAATATGGAAATGGTACCTTTGGAAAAGTTTATTAATCTGACTAGCATTTTCTGTTCAGGATCATCTGATGAAGAATTCCAAGGGACCAGCTACACTATTACATATATGGAAATGGCGCCTTAGCAAAAGTCGTTTAACCTGATGAGCATTTTCTGCTGACGTATAAAAATTTAAGTTTATGCAACATCTGATGAAGAACTCCAAGAGACCAGCTACTCTATAAAAAATGGAAATGGGGCCTTAGCAAAAGTCGTACAACCTGATGAGCATTTTCTCTCTCTCAGCCTAAAGACGTCCACTGCTGGACAAAGGCCTCCCCCAAGGATTTCCATAACGACCGGTCCTGCGCTGCCCGCATCCATGCGCATCCCGCGACCTTCACCAGGTCGTCGGTCCACCGAGTGGGAGGCCTGCCAACACTACGTTTTCCGGTTCGTGGTCGCCACTCGAGAACTTTTTCTGCCCCAACGGCTATCTGTTCTACGAGCTATGTGCCCCGCCCACTGCCACTTAAGTTTCGCGCATTTTCTACTGACGTATATTTATACGTCAGTAGAAACACGAAGACAGGACACGGGATAGGATAAAGAGGGACTCGGGGTGGGAGTGGTGGTACACGGGAAATTGTAGATAACGAGCAGACGAAGATCGTTTATTGAATGAAATATCACTTTTGATTAATTTTAACACCGCGACTGTACTACGAGTACCTAATATATTCCCGCGGGACACGGGATAACCAAAGAGCTGAAATTTTGAGTACTGGAGTTTAGGTTACTACAGTTTGGAACACAAAAAGATTTTTCATCTAAGGAAACTCACGCGGGCGAAGCCGCGGGCAGCAGCTAGTATATATATTGTCACGTTGTAAAATTTTCTTTATTAATTTTATTTTATTTTCTGAACGCAAGACATCGATGTTTGTTGTAACAAAACGTTTCCAAACGTCAACGTCAAATCGAGGTTGTGTTCTGTCATCTGTCAAACATCATTAGCTTGAATGTCGTAGTCCGGTACGATGGCATTTTGGAAGTTCTTGGAAATTTCCCTGGTTGGGAGCACGTGGCTGGCGGGCTCTGATGATAAACTGATGATCTTCAGAGTGAGTATTCTTCAGCTCACGAAGTGAGTCAGAAAGACGTGAGGTCTTTCGTCGTCACTAACAAAATTGTGACAAAAACTTCTTTGTTCTTTTCAGGGACCGCGTGTCAGCAGTTCCTAATTTTTTTTATATATTCTAAATGGGTGGAGGGATGTACTGCGAGTTTCTGACGAAGTCTTGGTCAGAGCCGGTAAGCATTCCTGACTAAATTTGGAATAGGTTAGAAAATTTAATGCCATGTGTTTTAATCAAACCAATTTTGTTGTTTCAGCGGACGGGATTATTTTGAATTTGTTGTTTTAATTTTGATAACCTTACTTCGTCATTATTATTATATTATTTTGGATCTGTACAATTTAATTTGTACGGGATAGGTTTTCATCCTTTTGTGATGGAACCAAATTTTTATTGATCTTCCCCGAAGCCGTCGAGTCGAAGAATTGGATTTCATATAGAAGGAACACCCAGGTATCCTGCATAAGAGACCTCCAGGTAGCCTTTATCTTATCTATACATATAATAAAACAGTAAAAATATTTTGTCTGTACATTTAATATTTTTGACTGAAATGGATAGAGGGAGACCTAAAAAGAACAATAGAAAGCAAAAAAATTTTTTGGAATTTCTTGTCTGTCTGTCTGTCTGTCTGTCTGTCTGTCTGTCTGTCTGTCTGTCTGTCTGTATGTATGTACGCGTTTCACGCAAAAACTACTGGACGGATTTGAATGAAACTTTTTTTGTTGTATAGCTATTAAGCCTGGGCAACATATAGGCTATAATTCATTTTGAAAACTGGAACACCTGATGAAGAACCATAACGGAACAGCTAAACTATAAGTAATATGGAAATGGTGCCTTAACAAAAATCGTTCAACCTGATGAGCATTTTCTGCCGACGTATAAAAATTGAAGATCTGGAACATCTGATGAAAAGCTCCAAGAGACCAACTACACTATAACATATATGGTAATGGCGCCTTAGCAAAAATCGTTCAACCTGATGAGCATTTTCTGCTGACGTATAAAAATTGAAGATCTGGAACATCTGATGAAAAGCTCCAAGAGAGATTTTTCATCTAAGCGAAACTTACGCGGGCGTAGCCGCGGGCGACAGCTAGTTAGAAATATTTAACTTAGCATCGTCTCAGCGAAGATAATTCTTATGTAAATTTAAGTCTAGCATTTCCATGGTGACACAAAAATTAACCTTATTTGATGTAATTTGGTAACAGTATCCTATGGTTTATCTAGTATAGTACATAGAACCTATAGCGACCCAGCTTGGTCTACTGTGGCTAGTTTTAACAAGAGGGCATATGTGTGTACTAGTGTGTTGTAAGTTATAAAATAAACCTTATTTTTATTGTGTCTCAACCAGGATATTATTTATCTACAACCTTTATCACCCCACATCAGCAGCTCAAGGTAAAGTTATTATTTTAACACCATTTCATAGTAATACTATTATTATTATTTTTTTGCCCATGGCAAGTCGCGGGCAACTCCCATAAGGGGATAGATTTGCCATGTGGCAATATATATATAGATTTATCACAGAATAATGTAAATCAAAATTTTTATTTCCATTTTAAGAGTTTCATTACAACTTGGCACTCTTTTTGACACCAAAACGAAAGTTGAATAGCTTTAACATTCGAACAATAGAATTGTTTCGTGTTTCTCGCCTCAAGCAAACCCTGGCGGCATACGTATGAGCTGTATGAGGCGGGAGTGACTTGTGAATGGGACTCCACACTCTGAATTTTGACATATCAAAAAATATTTCAAGAATTTAATTTCATACCTCACCCATAGGTATATAATAAGGGTATAAGTGTCGACTAGTTTTATTTTTGTTATCAGCCGCCGCGCCTGTTTCTTAGAAAAATGATATACAAAATAAAATTTTTGATTACTATTTTTCTGCTAAAAAGTCTTGTATTTCAATTTTAGAAATTACCTTTACATTGTTATCATTGAAAATGAAAAAGAATGTTTTTGATACTGTCTTCTATACTTTAGGGAAATCTACTGTTAGATTACACTGCGTCAAAGAATATATTACCAGGTAATATCACATATAAATATGTTTTAGATCGCGTTTTGAATAAGAATGACTTGGATGATACGAGTAGAACGTATAGCAAAAGTAATGAGATTTATGTAGATGAGCGCAATAAAGCAGCTCAGAGAGCGATAAATATTTAACGTACGTATAATGCAGCATATTACTGTCTTTTTATTTGGAATATTTTTAGGGTTCCTTTACTAAAAATGTTAAAACAGACCTTTTAAGAATGACTTCTTTGTCCGTCTGTTTCTTGCCGGTATTTTTGTGCCTGTGTCACAGGGCGGGCGCTTCATAGAAACGGCGCGTCAAATATGCCTACTACTACTACAAATGAAACTGTATATCCGTGAACACGTCAGCAACACGTCAATGTGGGCGTTTTCATAGTCGAACGTCCCACAGTTACACAAGAACGGGGGAGAAGTGCGGAAGGAGCGGGGGGGTGCCATATTGCGGGAGGGGCAGGGAGTTTCCTTTCTGTACGTAGTACTAATATTAATTCTGTGCCTGTGTACAAAATTTTATTAAAAGTCCAGCAGATGTTGCGTGAATAAGTCACAAACATACGAATGATAGAATGAAAAATACTTTATTGAAATTGGCTTAAAAATAGCACTTTTAAATTGTCATATACTTAGTTGACGTCAGAAAATTACTTAAAAGGAGGCGCAAGTGGAGAAGAGGCGGCGCAACAAACATCAAAATTTTGTGTAGTAGTGGGATGTAGCCCCATAAAAAGGGGCAAGCAATCCAGTCGCCCCCGGCATCACCTTTAGTTAGAGTTGACACATTTCCCATCGACCTCATGTTTTGGCAAGCGTTCCTGTTTCAGCCATAACTTACTGAGTGCCGCAGGGTTAATAGAGATAGGCTGGTTTGTTTGCGTATGTATCACGTAGATGTAGGATATTAATAGTGGTAGCTTTATTATTTACTACATATATTATGTCATGTATGAGAATGTCTATAACACCTATATTACATAGAGTATGTGCATGTCAGGTTTATTCGTAATGAATTTGTAATTTACATAGATTTTTAATGCTTGAATTTTTGAGATTGACAAAATTCTAATTTAACTATTTAATTATTACTCAGGTTATGTGAAAAAGCTAGGTACAACTACAATTCTCAACTATACCAACTACAATTCGAAAGTTCTTTTTGTTTATTTAACATTATTAAAGTTTTCACATGAAAACAATTGCAATGTTGGCAAGGTTAAGGAAAACATTTAGTAGCATAAATTTAATAAAGTCATTACTGTCATTAACACAAAGTTAACAGAATTCTCACGCTTGATTTTACAGCGTTATAATTCATCTTCAAAACCCAGCAATATACTCCAGAAGATCTCAGTAATCGAACTAATAGAGATTCCAACTCAAACGTTCTTATTCGATGAGAACCTCTGCTGATGGGAACAATTTGTATCACCTTCCAACCTTCATTATGTAAATTACGACCTTAATCTACTCCATCGACAGTTTAATTTCAATAGTTAATTTCTGATCTCCATCCCAAGTTACCTTTTACTGAAGGGTAAGTGACTGACAATTTTAATTAGAGCTCTGTCTAGTTTCTGTTTCTCTCTTGGTTGATCCTTATTTGTTTCTAATCGAAGGAGGTGGGTAGGTCTAAGATATTTGGTAGGTTAGGATCTAATTGTATGTAATTTGTGCACATGATGCGGCGTGCCAGCTGCGTCAGGGATGTGTGGAATCTACAGAGTTATTTGCAATATGTCATGATGGACTGGTACCATTGATATTATTAGTGTACAACAATATAGCGAAATGACCAGTGTGGTTGCTAATAGAAAATAACTTTGTATAAATACGTGAAGAAGGCCTTCAAATGTTCGCAAGTCAAAGTATTTAATCTAGATTTATTACTTTCCTGTATAATATTTTCATGTCATTCACCAGTTTCGTGATAAGTGAATAGGATATCATTTTATTACAAACTATACTCCTAGGCTTGCTGGCCGTGTATATTTTGGAATTTAATCTAATTACAAAAACTGATTGAAAGCCAGTAGGTATCATCTCCACGTCTTCGAAAGCTATTAAAATAAATAAAATATCTGTTAGATCTGAATCTCTACTATATATTGTTATATCTTAATCCCGTTATTTGCGTTTAGTTTCATCTAAAATAGCTTAATTAGGTTGTGTAGTTGTCGCAATACTCCTCATTAAGTAAAGTTTCGGAGTAATCAGATCAGACACGCAATGCTTGATAGCTTTACATGGCCGCGGGGGAACTCGGCTGTAGTTTGATAAAGGTATTTCTCACAGGGCCTATCGCTTTTTTTAAAAGTCGGCAAAGCACCAGTAACTCCAATTGGGTTGCTGGTGCTGGTGTCCGTGGACTGCGGTCAGGCAACCTGCATGCTCGTTTGCCTAAGATTGTATAATAAAGAGCACTGCCTTTTATAGCTCCTAGCTAATCCTCTTATTCGGGGAATTGGGTGAAATGGTCCCAGCATGAGTGGACTGATCACCCGTCTGGTGTTTACACTGGCGCATGGCGTCTCCATAAAGTAAATATATAAATAATAATAATCCTCTTATTGCACTAATTTGTATTTTAATTATTTTTGAGTCTCTTAGTAGAATAGCAAGAAGCTTTTGAAATCGGAGCTCTGAGTAGAATACCTGGTTTGAGATTCAAAATCGTTTCGTAACATTAGGTCTCGCTTTAGTTACAGCTGTTCCTATTACTTCGATGCTATCATTCTTTGTCGGTCTCTGTAGCGTAGTGGTTAAGGTCCTTAAATCTGATACAAGGTCCTACGTTCAATTACTGGTCAGGTTTACACAGGAATACATACTTTGGGGCTAGATTATTTATATAGACAACAAAAATTTACACTACTCACGAACTAATGACGAAAAATGTAGAAAAAATATATAAAGCTTTCTCATTTATTTACTTCTAAATAAATAATGACATATTTGTAACTAGAACTGCAGTATACTTGAGCCAGTAACTATCAGGAAAGCCCCAGTTAAGTTAACAAACATTAATAGCGTTAATAACATAGTACAATCGTCACTAGCACGCGATGTCTATAGATTATATCTGTGTTGTGTTGACACAAAGTTTTACTTGAGTATAGTTACAAAGCACATTTATGTTTACTATTTAAACCACTGAAGACAACTTCACTTTGAATGTGATCAGAAGTAGGATAATTGATTAGGCAAATACAATCGAATACTAAATAAGTAGGCAAATATACATAGGACCGATTTGATGGAAAGCGTTCACCGCCTGACTTTAAACGCCTCGACACCAGTTGCCAACACTGAAAAAATCTTTTCATTTCTCATACTCGGAAATAAGTGTATGTGAATGAATGAATGAATGAATGAATCGTTTATGTGTGTGTGTTTGTGTGTGTGTAGTGATCCTAGTATTGGGTTGAAAATTCTTCTTCCCTCACACGGGAGATAATGTTTCGTACAAATTCATTCGTACTCTAGGGAGGGAATGAGTTTTAAAAACAGAACATATTATTTTCCTTTAGTAATCGGCTACTGTCATAAATGTAGAATTTTTTTTTTTTCTATGTCTATGGCTAAGTTCTAGGTACTACACAGAAAAAAATACGGAATTTGAAAAAAAATCCAAAGAACTTCGATGAAAAAATTTCTATTTTTTCTATGTGTTTGGATACTAAATGTAGCAATGGTAGCATTGAAAAAAATCATTCTTTATAAAATAAAAATTCTGCTTTATATTAGACTTACCGCTTTTTTTTCTTTGTTTTTATCCATATTTTTGTAATTATGTAAATTGTAAATATTAGTTTATAATATTAATTGTAATAAATGATATGGGTGTATTTTCTACTAAGATAAAAAGTAAAAAAAATCCTATCCTAGGACATAGAAGCGGCGGCGATGACTCGTTACAGGCCGCCTGGTGATTCCATGTTCAAAATAAAAAAAAAGACTAACGATATTTATTTCATATATTCATAAGCTGTACTTATCGAAATCCAAAATCTCGGTTTTATTGCCAATAGACTATTTAATAATGTTTTTTATTTACTTTCCTTATATTCGAAATGAAAAGTAGAGTGCTTACTACGGGTAAATGACATCAATTCATACTCGGATTATAGCCGTCTAAACACCTCGTATGATATGGATGTCATCCGACCCAGTAAAGCAATCTACTATTTCATTACCCCTACTCAGAAAGTTGCCTAGGAAGCGGGTTGAAAGTAATACATTTCAGCCCTAGGGAGAATCGTTTTCTACTGACATTTTTTATGACTTTTTTCATAATTTAACAGCTGTTAGTAGAAAACGATTTTCCCTAGGGTTGAACAGTATTACTTTCAACCCGCTCCTCAGGTACTTTCAATAGTATTCGCAATGAAAAGCACTGTGGTAACCTCGCGTCAAAGACTTCTCTAGTCCCTCGGACTATTGGTGCTCGCTACGCTCGGGTGCCAAACCCCGTCTCGGGACTAAATAAGTTACTTTCACCCCTATGGTAACAATGTACTATTTCAGCCCTTTTAAAAAAAATCATGTTAAAGCTTTTAGGAAAATTAAATCGACGCTAGAGCGGTAAATGCTATCTGTAAAGAACGCAAATATGCATTACTCTCAGGAGTTCCAAACTGCGTGCCATTTGGCAGGGCTGCTCACCAACTTGGCTGAGTTACCTCGAAACTGGCGCTTGGCGAGTAGCAAGCTTCTGTTTTTTTGCTATCGTTTCATTTGGATTGGATTACGGTTTTCATATGGCGCTTTTTATTTTGATACTAGCTTTCGCCCGCGGCTTCGCCCGTGTGAATTTCCTACGGGAACCGTGTCTTTTCCCGGAATGAGAGGTACCCTATGTCCTTCTCCGTTCAGTAGATAAAGCGTGAAGAGGCAACAAACAAACAAACTCACTTTCGCATTTATAATATTAGTTAAGATTAAGATATTACAGTCTGTAGTCTACTTATAATCATTTAATCGAATAGTAATTTTAAAAATAATTTATTGTTTTAGATTTTTTGTCAAATTACGTCATTTTTACAATCTTGTGCAAGTTACAAAAATTCTATAGGTACTGAATCTTAGGGTAAATGCTATTAAAAATAAACTGGTGTCATTATTATTACTAATTTTCCATTTTCCCGTACAAAGGTTAATGTCGTTCATTAATGAGCTGTTAATGGGGCGAAATGACACCTATTACTCAATCACTTTGATCGTAAATGTAATCGAAATCCAATATGGCGGCGGAATGACGGCAGTGACGGTAATGAGCCGGGAGTGACTCCATTTTGTAATTAAAACTTCGACCTGAGAATAAATCACCTTCGTTTTCGCTAGACTCCGAAAAGGGTCAAAGGAGTTCCACTTTATCTATTTTTTTTAAATATACAGAATATGATTAATTATAAAAGGTGATCATAGATAATATACATTCGTTGTTATTTATGTATAATAATCACTATGTTTTGCCTCCATTTAATCAGAAATCAGAATGTTTATTTGCCAGAAAACAGTACAAAAGATGATACAGAATAATAGTTTCATGTCTTCAGTCTGCAAGCAGACGTGCAAAAAATACAATTAAAATATAAATTCTTAAATTCACTTTACAAAATGTCACATAAAAAAATTAATGGAAATAAATAATGTCAAAAATGTCAAATTATGCTTGATCAAAATATTCTTTAATGGTATAAAAACATTTATCTAATAGCCATTTTGTCAATGCATTTTTAAATGATGTCCCGTTTAATATTTTTATGTCACTAGGTAGCTTATTATATATATCTACACTCATATTATATACGTTTTTCTTATATACCATTTTATAACAAAAAGGCTTATATAATAACTGCATGTATTTTTGTCTTGTTACTCTACCTTTACATTCGCCTCTTGTTTTATAGTACTCTGGATGAGATTTAACAAACAAGCAAACCTGTTTGATATACATACATGGCAGCGGTAATATATTACATTTTTTAAACAAAGGTTTGCAGCTATCCAGAAATCCTGCATTATTTATCGCACGGATACATCTTTTTTGAAAGATTAGGACTTTTTCAATATCTACACAATTGCCCCATAGCAGCAACCCATAGTCCAATTGTGAAGATACATAGCCATGATAAGCCGTTAAGGCTGCCTCTTCAGATACTGATTGCCGTAATTTACGTAATGCAAATGTATATCTTTCCAGTTTCTTACAAATCATGGCAATATGTCCTTTCCAACTAAGGTGTTTGTCAATATTAATACCCAAAAATTTAAAATTGTCAACATTATCAATTTCAATGTCATTATAAGAAAGATTTAGTGGTTCACAGATTACTTAAAACTATACAGACGGAAAGCTTCCTAAGAGACGACAAAATTCATACCTATTCTTATAGGGCTATTTCTATATCTATATCACTTGGTTATTGAAAAAAAAAAACATATTATTTATATTTTTGGTATATTGAAAGAAAAACAGTTTAACATTGAAAGTTGTACTTAATCTACTTAAGTTGTACTTACGGAGTATTACGAGTCGAATAGCGAAAACTCCATGCAAATTGGATTAGTAGTTTTTGAAAAATCACGAAAAGGTCCAATCTATATCTATACCTTTCATTGAAATCCTTTTTGCCGTTCAGGCACAAAAAACGGAACATAGGTAGCTAGGTATACCTACTCCAACATAGTATTTATAATACTACGATAATTCAATCACAAATAGGGTAATTAGTCACCTATATAGGTACCTATGTATATAAGTCAATCATCTAGGACATAAATCTCGTATATATAAAACAAGCTTTAGCCCGCGGCTTCACCCGCGTGAATTTCCCACGGGAACAGTGCTTTTTCTCGGAATGAAAGGTAGGTACCCCTATGTCCTGCTCAGTACCATATGTACCTATATATGCGATTGCGAAATTTCAGTAAGATTGGTTCAGTAGATAAAGCGTGAAGAGGTAACCAACAATTAAACTCACTTTCGCAATATTAGTTAGGATATGCTAGGTATTATGGTTACCTATGTCAATCCGCGGGAAAAGATACCTATTAATTTTAAAAATATGTTTTTCTATGTTTAACATGATTATTTAAGCAAACAGTGCAATAAACCATTTTGTTCACTATTTTAAAACACAAAACGACACGGCCGAAAAAGAAACAAGTCAGTAACGTTGCGCGAACACGACTGCGCGATTGAGCGCGACAGCGCGTGTATGCGTAAGCACCTCGCGGTATCAAGCTTGTAGTAGTGTACTTATTTGAAGAGCTTGTATGAAGCTTACCCTCTGTACCCTTTTAACTACTTTGTGATTTAGGCGTACAAATACAAGTTAACATTTCCTTGAACACACGTACATTAAATTTGTCAAATGAATATATCAAATTGACGGATATGGATTTTTCTTACCCCTACAGACCTGGTCTACTAAACGGATTCAGATATTATAATTTGATACACGTGGTAAAACCTGGAAGCAACCTAATTTTTGACTCTGGACAAAACTACAAAATCATTTTAAACAAAACTGAAGTCTCAGCGGAATTCTATCGAGTCGGAACTCTGTTAAAGACAGCTCGGTCGAGAGTAGCGATGTGCCGCCTAGAAATTTCCTGTTCCCGAAAATTTCTTTCTTTGAAAATTTCCGAAAATTCTTGAATTTTTAGGAAAATTTACCGTTTTTAAATAAACCGAGGAATTAATAAAATTAAATAATTTCCGAGGAATTCCCAAGAAACTTTCCGCTGTTCCTTTGAAAATTCGGGAACTGCACATCACTAGTCGAAAATGACAAAGCATTGGTTTTAATTGCCGTGCAACTAATTTTAGCAACTCTCTTGCCTGCTAACGCTTTTTAACAAATATCCAAACTTTCGCATTTCTGCAATAAGATTTATACAATTCAATAGCCTAACTCTAAAGGATATAAATCAAGTCTAAAAACTTCAAAATTATCGAAGACCTCTTAACTCCGTTACATTATTAACGTGTTACTTCTAAACCCATTAAATTTCAAAAGGTGTTAAGTAGACAAGGCCCCTCCATTAAATAATAAATACCTTTTCATTACAAGCTTGTCGGTCCCACCGGAACTTCGCTGTTTTATTGGAAGTTCGAGCTTTCCGGAGCTTTCGATCACTTGCCTCCGATTAAGCATAACGACATGATTTACTTTGAGAACTTTCAAGTTGATATTGATTTACTTTGCTAATAGTTTTGGATGATATTTTTTGAGATACTACACTTGAAAGTCTAAAAATGAGTATTTATGACTTATGAATGTTTGGTGTATGCGTGGCCCTTCAAAAATCCTGAATGATTTTGCCAATTTAGATGTGTAAAATATGATCAGAAGCCGTAAGATATTTCGGGTGTTTCAATAACAAAGACAGTTATGTTCTTTGTGATTATATCAGAATACGAACTCTTATTAATCAACCACCTCTTCTACTTATTTTTTTCTACGTATCAAATTCAAACGCATTGCATCAGAAACTTGACAGGCATCTAGCATCATGTAACACTGTAGAATCTCAATTTATTCCGCCCAAAAGATATTGTCACCACATGAGACGACAGAAACAGGATGGGACATCTCTCTCCACCTCAGGGCAGCAGGTTCCGTGAAAAGGGTTCCATGACTCAGCAATATGATCTGTCACACACACATTACCATATCTCTAGATATCTTGCATCAATCATGTTGTGTCAGTAGAGATGCGTCATAATACCGGCTACCATTTTAATTTCCAACCTAAATATAAAGTAATTATACGCGATGAATTTTATCCTTCTGACAACCTGCCTGAATTAGGAGAGATATACGAAAAAGATACGAGAAAATCTTCTATCACTAACCAATATAGTAAGGTATCTGGAATACTTCGCACTAAGCTAGACATATTGTTCCAAATTATTCCGAAAATAATTTCTAAAATGATTCTTGAAAAAAATATTCACAATTTAAAGATATCAAAAGTATTTTAATTTTAGATGTGCCGTTAATGTGCGGATGTTGACAGTCTGTCAGCTATCATAAGAAAGCGTACTGGTTCTGAATCCTGATTCACCGAGTGCGGTGTAGTGCCAACAGTTTGGTTAAAACGGTTGCGGCTAGGCTGGACGCGGACAGTGCTGTCATGCAGCACTGGACTCTCGTCCACCTAGTCAAAGACACCAAACCATCAACAAATTTTTTATGTAAATAAAATACTAACATAGTTATAAGTTTTCTTTGTTACTAACACTATGGGTTCTGCCTGAAATAAAAGAATTTTATTTTTATTTTTTATTTATTCATTTATTTTAAATGTCATCAGAATTTTCTGTCACTTCATATTATTAATTTTCAGCCTTGCCAAAATAAAACAGCGATTCGTGCGAATTCAGTTGTTATTTCCATATCAAAGCGTGTCGTAAAACCGCGGTTCATTGACGACTCGGCATTTCCATCTGAATGACACTCCACTACAATAGACACCAAGTAATAAAAAAGTTGCAAAACAATAACAATTAAACATAGGTATATATTTGTCATAAAAAGCATCAAGGCCGTTTTGTAATGCGATCCGATGTAGAGAAACACTTATCGATATAACTCGTCATCAAATACTAAAAGAAAACTATATACCTAGGTACTGTTAATCAAGAAGCTCCAATATTGATTTATGACTATCTACCTAATTATAACTATGTTCAGCTACCATCCTATACTTGCTTTACTGCACATCTGAAGATAAACAGCTCTTCAAAGCACAGTATAATCAGAGATAGTAGGAAAACTTCACGTAGTAGGTATCAAAATGCAAGAAAATTACCTACACCTAATCATACAGAGGCACTTACGATTTCGTATCGTGGCTGAAACACTTAGAACGCCTTTTTTAATATTTCAATATCAAACGCTTATCCACTTGTACGATTTATAGAATTAGCTACTCATGATGAGATGAATTTATTTGGTGGCCTAAAAATAACCTAGGTTTGATTTGCGTACACAATTTGTTCTGTCTGAACATTATCTGGCACGCATCGCGTATTTGATAAGACAATTTGGCTGCATTGGAAAATCATTGAAGACACAAATATTATTATGTTGTAAAGTGACGTCTTTGGAGAAAATACAGCAGTGGAGTTTGTTGCTCCGTCTCTTCTCCACTTACGTTTTGGAGACGGAGTAACCTTAGCTTTAAGTAATTTTCTAAAGTCAACTAACTAATGAACGAGTAGCTTATTTAGTATATGACGATTTAAAAGTGCTATTTTTCAGCTTTTTTTTAATTTAAATCAATTTTTATTTCATTTGGAAATCTACTTGAAATTAATGACAAACTAGAAGGGACTATACTCGGCAGTGGGAAATAGTCTGTTATAAAAGTGCCTACAAACTTTGCCTTCTGTTATCACTTTGATACAAAGCATTTACTATACCATCCTGTTGTACTATAGGGCCCGTACTACGAGGGGTTCACGACCAATCGGCTACGTGTAATATTGCGTCACTATGATCATTTCAGAAATTGTATTAGTTTTGCCAAGATCTGGGACAGGGGAGATAATTTAGTAATGGGTTTGATGACGGTTTATCAAATTATAAGGGTTTGGTACCTGGCAGTGATGGCGGATATTGACTTCAGGAGATTCCGTGGATAAACTTTGTAAAGTGGTTTATTGTTAGACTTGTCTTGTTTAAATTTATCCATAACTTGACTTTGATTATTTACCACTAGTGGCGCAATGCCAGTGGTAAGTTTTCATGACCTACTTTAGGCTTTGAAAAGTATACCATCGAATTTGGCTATCTGAAAGAACTGTTTTCAAAAAAGCTCAAGTAAAATTTTTCTGAGGCAAGGTATTGATTGACGTAATATAATTATGACGATGCTTATCTAAATTACAGTAAAGCAGCGTTTAAACTTTCAAAACAAATTCCAGATTGTAAATTCTTACTTTTGATTTTCGAGTATCGATATTTTTTGGTCGAGTTTTTAAACATTTACTCACTTGATGACGAAGCCTTAGTACCGAAAACCTTACTCAGCAAACCACTGCAGCCCTTGTGATATGAAAATCCGATGATCCACGAGCCTGTGTTTTACGATCGCCATCAGACGGCCGTATAATTCAGTTCAGCATCTGTCGCTAATCGCCACCTTTTTATACGCCTGATGCGCTGAAGGGGTTTCCACTAGTGTCATATTTCATAAGGAATTTCTGTATTTTCTGAGACAAAACAAAAACAGAAATTTATATCATCCTAAAATTATTATTGGCACAGATTCGTAGGAAATGGTGCGAAAAAGAGCCGCAGTTGAGAGCAGGGCTTAGAATGATAATGATGACTAATATCCTAAATGCGGAAATTGGTGAGGATGTTTTTAGTAAGATTTGCTTGAACGAGTAACAAACCTTCTTCACACACTGTCTAAATACAGCTTTTTTCACGGGTAAAGCATGAAATAGCACATGCAGTACTCTTAATCCTTTTATTAAATTTAGTCCCATCATGGGATTGGAACCCCGAAGTGCTTCTTCTTCTTGGTTTTGAACGTGCGGCTGCATGCATATGTTGCACTGTAACTGTCTGCTTGCATTATAAGTGTAGTTGAAGGAGACCTTGTTGTATAAATTGTCAGGTCCACTCTTCACTTCCCACTCGCTCATTCGAAAATGTAATGACGACACGTTAGGGCCCGGGGTCACACGACACTATTTTATTACGCAACAAATACGTTTCCCGTATCTTCATTAGAGTCGAGTTTAATGGACCCTCTGCCGCCATTACACCACCTATCTGCCTCGTAAATCTTTCAGAAACCAAGGACTGCATTAAATTGCGCCCATCAGTGCATCGGATGACAAATTATTGGGACTACTCTGCAACACAGACTTCTAAGGAAGATGGTGATGAAACTGAAAATGTTGTGGATGTTTTATTATATTAATAAATTAATAAATAAAAGAACTAATTTACTGAATGATTTCCCTAAAATATATCCTAAATTCGTGATTAAATATGATATTTCACTTGAAAGCTTTATTAATATTGTGGACAAAAAATAGGCCCGAAAGATGTCCAAGCCTCAGGAAAAGCTAGATAAAGTACTTAACTGTTTTTGCCTCACATGGATCATAGAATCACATAATTGAAAAAAATCGAATATAACTTAAATTAAATCGAAAGTTTTTGCAAGAAAATCGCTGATATTTAATGCGTAAATAATAAGCCTGTTCATCAAAAAATAAATATATCTTTTAAAATTGCTCTTGTTTGTTTGTAATAACTTTATTGCACAATAACATAAATACCATAGATACTAATTACAAATCCAGAAAATGGTAAATGGCTCTTTTATGTAAAGTTTAATATAAAGAATGTTATTTTGAAAAATAACTAATAATAATAATAACTTCAACTAGTCCAGATTGTTTACGAAATCTATACCAACCCAAGAACATCTAAATAGCATCTGGTGTCAACAAGGAGCCGTCTTAATAATTCACTGGGTTAGCATACATCGGGCCTCGAGACCCTACGTTTGGGCAAATAGGCAAACATTTGGGTGACCCGCCCCGCGCCCCGGATGGGGGAGGAAATTGGGAGCGTCTCGGAATTCCGCCCGGACGAGTTTGATGATAGCAAGCAACACATTGTTTGAGGGTAGCTAAATGTTTGCTATTATAATGCGTAGGCCGGGATAAGGGTATGGAGATGAAAGTGGGCACATCTTAGCGCTTAATATCCTTGAATGATACCTAATTGATATCTATACTACATGTTCTTACTTACTTACTTCGATGGCTCGACGACCCAAAGAGGATCTTGGCCTCTGATACCCGAAGCTTCCACTCCTTCCTGTTCTGCACCACTTCCTGCCAGATGTAACAGGTAACTAGATGAAAACGTTTAACAAGATCTATCAGTAGGTTCAATGCTAACTACAAATTTTTTTTCCTAGCTATTTGTGTCCCACCGCTGGGCAAAAGCCTCCGCTACAAAGTTTACTTTGTTATTATCTGTTTGTTAAAATGTCGTAAAAAACGGAAAACGTAGTGTTGGCAGGCCTCCCACTCGGTGGACCGACGACCTGGTGAAGGTCGCGGGATGCGCATGGATGCGGGCAGCGCAGGACCGGTCTTTATAGAAATCCTCGGGGAGGCCTTTGTCCAGCAGTGGACGTCTTTCGGCTGAGAGAGAGAGAGAGAGAAAATGTAGTAGGTACTTTTATTTTGAGATATTGATTTCTTATCTCAAAATATCCATCTTATCGTGACTTATACCAAAATAATCTACTTAAAATAAGTATATTTTGCCACAAGGTAGATAAAAATAATAAAGCAATTTGTAACCCAAATCAGTTACTTAAAACGTTAGACATTCATATTCAAGAAGAACAACAACCTTTGAATATAACAAACGACTTCTTCTTTTACCATTTTTACTGGATTCTAAGATTTCATGAAAGGTAACGAGCATAAAGAAGCTGACATGAGGTTCACCATCTATAAACGTTTTTGCTTTGGAGAAACATAATAAATCGTGGAGAATCGCGGGGTTCAGATAAAGCATTCGAGAGGGATACAAATTGCGCAGATATCGATTGCTAAATCGAATCCGGAGATCGTTGTGACATGCGATTGTGTTTACCAGTGTGCTT